>OX451216.1:136864919-136983413 GCA_949628195.1 Phasia obesa | reverse complement strand
TATTTCCCGACTCCCAAGATTTTTAGGGACAAATAAATACCTTGATATTCTCTTTTTACTTCACCATACGTAGTATAGGAAAAGTAAAGTAATCATAAAAAAAATCAATGTCGGCATTTTAACGGATCTTTACGTTTTGTGGTCTCCTAATTCACGATGATGTCTTTGGCTGGGAGTGTATGCCATTATTTTTGTGAACGCTCTACATATCAAAATGAGATTCATTATGTGCCTTTGGTATATGGAGATGAAGAGCTTTATAGTTTTTGGTAATAATTGTGAAGAGGGAGGGGTAGTTTACTTGACACCCGCAAATCCTGTATTCCACCTGTATACGACCTAATGGTCATACCATTTGATATATCAAAATGAAATCCAGTATTTGCCTTTGGTATGTGGAGATGAAGAGTTGTATATTTTTTTTTACATACCCGGGAATGGGGGACGGATAGTTAAATTTGTTCTTAATGTAATATCTCCATAAATGTATTTGATTTCATGAAGTATGGTAAACTTGAGTGTACTCCACTCCAGATTTTGTTTAAGACAAGTTGGCAAGTTGGCTTGTTTATAATTTTTCCCCCTTGTCATTTCTACAATATACAACTGCGAACCCATAAAATATATATTTTTATTTCTCCGAATAGCACTCTTTTTAAAAGAAGTAACACTAAGGCTTTTATGCCCACCTTTGGGAAAGGGATTGACTAGAAATAAGACAGGTTGTAAAACAAACGAAGAAATCTCCACGTTTCGCTACTCTAGAATTGCACGTCATACTTATTTTTTTAAAACAGTGTTGCAGCGCCTTATTAATTTTGAAGCGTTATAGCCATTTTATTTATATTTCACTTTGTCGACAACAAGGCAAATTCATACCAGGTGTGAGCAGTACGGCAACAACTACAAAAAAACAACAAATTTGACATTCTACTAGCAGATATAAAACAATGTAATTTTGACAAGACATTAGGAAAAAACAGGAGAGCAAAAAATTTTCTGCTGGCCTAACGCCTCCACCTGGTATGAATTCGCCTTGGGCGACAATTTAGTGCTATAGAGAATACTGACAAAGGAGGCGCTTAGTTATGTACTAATAAGAATAGAAAAACTACTAAATTCCAAAAGAAAAATTGATAATGATTGGCTCAGACGACTCAAACCAACATGTATGCTTAGTAGTCGTCTTGCTAACTAACTACAGCCACAAAAGCCATAGGAGAAAATGCATTGTGTCGGAACTAAGAAATTTGGTTATGGGAATGAGAACAAAGAGAGGAGTGGAGTAGAAAACATTTGATTTGAATTTTCCCATATTGAAAGTAACAGGAAACACCTCTGCAGGAAGAAGTTTTCATATACGAACTGTTCTGCTAAAAACGAATTCCCTCTGCAATGGACATTGCGATTCTCTGGTCAATCGACCACAAATGGATGAGCTCTTAATAAAAAGCGTGTTGTACGCAGAAACATTCGAGTATCGAGAAGGAGTTCCATAATCTCATTAGAGCACATTCCTGTATTGAAATGATAAAACAACACAACAAATCCCACATTGCATCATTGTTCAATATACCCTACATTAACCTATGAGCTTCTTCGCCCTTTGCTTCACGGTATAGGATAGACACAAAAACAGACTATGGACCACTGGCTGCATATAGGTGGTATAAATTATATACTAAGGAGATCAGGTGCCATATTCTATAATTCTCGTAGCTAAAGTTATCGCTAAAATTCTAAAAATTCATAATAAAAATTACGTTTCTTCTTACATATTTTGACACTTTTAGTTTTAAATGCTCATTTTATGTTCTTATAATGAGCATTGTAAACTAAAAATGTCAAAATATGAAAGAATAGACGCAATTTGTTAATATATTAGCAGAATTTTATCGATAACTTTAGCTACGAGAATTACAGAATATGGCACCACATGGACTGAAGTATGTTTTAGACCATTTCAAAAAAAAAACAAGGCACTTGAAAGCTTCCTTGCTTTCAATTATTTTGGAGACTTGAAAAATGTGTTTAGTCCATCGAACATCGCACTGGATAACCATGCGAAAATCAAACGTTCCGATAGCTTAATACTTATACCACTCTCAACTAAAGATGAAGCAACAACAACCAGCATTAAAATCGACTCTATTGGCTTGGCACCGATCAGATATTATTACGAGATCGTGATATATATTATGGATCCTTAAGATATTACGTGTTTGTTCTTTTTTGCAATTAATAATAATATTTTAATTAGAATTAGATTAGTTGGAGGTTTATTAGTAAGACTAATTTGTTTACATTAATGATTTAAAATCATTAATTGCTTATTCTTCCGTTCCTCATATAGGAATTGTTTTAGCGGACATGATGTCCGCCATATGTGGTTGAATTGATATACGATGACCCCAAAAAATTTCGTGCAATATTTCAAACTATCGATATATTTTAAACAGTTTCTAAAATGTTGTTATGTTTTATTTAATTTTTAAAAAATTTTATAAAATTTCAAATGTTCAATATTTCATTTAGTTTAAACAAATTCCTTTTATAAAAAAAAAATAATTTTATATTATATAATGACAACATGTGTCATTATAACTATTTTAAAACCCATATCTTATTTGTAATAATATTTTATTTCAAATTTTCTTTTGCTTTCAATTATTTTGGTAAAAACTTTTTAAACTTGTAACCTCTACTCCGTCATTTTCTACTTAAAGTCTCACCAACACATACACAACTATAATTTTGTACCACTGTGAATATAAAATAATTTGAAATGTATGTGTGTTTAACCGCATACATCCATCTTTTTAACAATATGTATGTATGTACTTGTGCTTGTGCCTTTGCCTGTCTATATGGTGAACCTCATCTGTTTTGTCAAACATTGAGGATATAAAAGGGATCAAATACTCATTTTGGTTGTTTACCACCTACAAATACAGCAACAACAACAACAGCAACACCAATACACCACCACCAACAACATTATAATAACAAGAACATTAAAGAAATACACAACAGCAACAATGCCAACATTGTTTTGTCATTTTGATCCTAAGCCAAGTTACTAACACACAAAACATTCATTCAATTACACGTTCTACAGACTCTCATTTATTACAATCTTAGAAAAAAATATGTAAAAGAACTATGTCGAGGGCTGTTTCGAATCGTATATACCCTACACCAAAATTTAAAACCCCTTCTTCATGTTTTTTTAGGTGGCGAATTAATGTTGTTTGAATGCTTATAGCAAGGCAGAGAATTAGTCTTTGAAAATTAAACTGTCAAACTAAAATAAAACAACAACGTCATATTCATGTTGTAAAAGAGTTGTTATAACAAATGTTTTAACAACTATGTTAAGACGTGGAAAAAGCTTTAATATGGGCCGTCTATTAGTCTGGGGGTTGCGGGTTCGATTCCTGCCAAAGACTCGGGTGTTTTCTGCAAAAAGCTTAATTGTTTAAAAAAAATATGGTTTACTGGATTTTTTATCGTACCAGCACAAATTACCCAGATCACACAAATAGCCGATAAAATCTTTAGAAAGATATTAGATAATCGCCGAATAAAAGTGCGTGAAGTGGTTGAGGCTGCAGGCAACATCTTATTGTGCACCAATATTTGAACATGAATAATTCAGTCAAGTGCGAGTCAGACTCACACACGTAGGGTTTCGTACTATGTTCAGTACATCTTTAAAAATACAAGTTGTTCATTTTTTATGTCTTATGGGACACCCTTTAATTTTTAACTTTTTATACTAGAGCATAGTACTAAATACCCTGTGTAAATATCAAGAGTCTAGAAGAGAATATAAAATTCTTTACATTCGCGACATCTAGAGAACACCCTTTAATTTTTATTATTTTTTTCGATACTTTTTGTTACAGTATATGTTGTAAAATATAATCTGTGTAAATTTTAAGTATCAGCCTATTACTATTCAATTATAAGGACTTTCTATGAAAATATCAGGAGCCTACCTATTAAGATATGTTATTGCGGAATATCCTTTAATTTTAATAGTGGCGATGGCAACACATCTACTTTAAAAATTTCAAGAAAAACATGTCACTGTCGGAACGCCCCTTTATTTTTAGTAATATACGTAGCAACATATCTTCGGTATAAATTTCAAGAGTCTACCTATTATGGTTCAAAAAATAAGGTTATATACATGCAAATCATGTCACTGTCCGAATATCCCTTAATTTGTACTATTTGTTATAAAGACCATATTAATACACCTCCTGTGAAACCCTCTAACTATTGCTATTTGTTATAGAGGCCATAGTAATATATCACCTGTGAAAATTTCAAGATTATTGTTCAAAAATTATGCCATATTCATGCAAATCAAGTCACTATCGGAAAACCCTTTAATTTCTACAATGATTTTGAGGTTAGAAAGCTGTTTGCTAATTTGTATATTTTTGGGGTCCCTTATACCAAAAAACGCTATCTCTTTGACCTATCACGCATGATTTTTAGATGAATTGATTTTTATTAAATTAAATGTGATTTGGCAACACTGGTTAATATAAGATTTCTCAGCAAAGCAACAGAGTCGGCACAGAAACGTCATTTAAAAGTTGAAACCTGCTTACGTGCAGGTTGGTTATATTAATTGTCGTGATAGTGCGTCCGCAAGTGTCTTTCTTGTTGCTTATTTTTAGTGTTCTAGAACATATAAATAGGGAAAGAAAAATCCGAATAACTTTTGTTATATCTGTGGTAGTTATGTCGTAGTAAAGCAGAGTTAAACTCTATAACTTCTTTTGTAAAAAATGTCTAACACGCTTATTTTGATGTAAAAATTGGAGACAAGTCCTCATACTGTTTGTTCCGTTTCCTTTAAAGCATTAAGAAACTGGCAAAAAGTTAGGGAAGAAATGTTTAAGCTTTGGTGTTCCTATGGTATGACGAGGGCCTAGATATCACAGTGATGATTGCTGCTTTTGTTCAAAGACACAACAAAAAAAATAATAAACAAATTGTGTATCCCAATCTTGATTCTGCTATTCGTACCTACAGCCCCAAAAGCACAAAAAACATTATATCGTCAGTATTAGAGGAACCTAATTCCAACCCAGATGACTTAGATTTCACACCAGATTTCAGAGAGCCGGAAGTATTTAACCTAAACGAACTAAATGATTTACTTACAGATTTACCCCTTCCAAAGAATGCATCAGAATTTTTAGCCTCCAAACTTCGTGAAAAGCATTTACTGGCACCTGGCGTCAGTCAAGCTTTTACCGAGATCGCGAAAAAGAGTTATTTTTCACAATACGGACAATACAGCTAGTGCACTGCAACAATGCCGTATGTAAAAGAAAAATGGCAAAACGATGAAGATTTCACTTAAAAAAGACTGAATAAAGTATTTTTTATACTTTTTAGGGTTCCGTACCCAAAGGGTAAAAACGTAACCCTATTGTTTTCGCTACAATGTCAGTCCGTCTATCCGTCTGTCCGTCCGTCTGTCAGCGCTTTTTATAAATTGCAGACAGTAATTAAAACTATGTTCGCTTTATAAAAAAGTATACAAATAGAACCTAAAAATTAAAGGGTGTTCCGACAGTGACGTCACTTGCATGTATATGGTCTAAGTTTTGAACTAAATTAGATAGACTGGTGAATTATTTCCAGGAAGTGTATTACTATGGCCGCTATAACAAATAGTAAAATTTAAAGGGTGTACCGAAAGTGTCGTGATTTGCATAAATATAGCCTAATATTTTAGCCATAGTATATAGACTCTTGAAATTTTCACAAATGGTGTTTTACTATGACCCCTATAAAAAAAAGTAAAAATTAAAGGGTTTTCCGACAGTAACGATTTACATGTATAACGCCTTATTTTTTGAATCGTAGTAGATAGACTCTTCCAATTTGTACAGAAGATGTGTTGCCACGGCCGCTATGACAATTACTAATAATTAAAGGGTGTTCCGACAGTGACAGGTTTTCACGTAAAGTAACATATTTTTTTAATCGTAATAGGTACACTCTTGATATATTCATAACAAATAACAAAATTAAAGTGTGTTCCGAACGAGATGTGATTTGTATGTAAATAGTTTTAATTTATAAACCGTAATAGGTAGACTCTTGAAATGTTTACAATAGATGTTGTACTTCGGCCGCTGTAACAATCACTAATAACTAAAAGGTGACCATGGCCGCAATAACAACAAGTACTAAAATATAAAGAGTCTTTTATAGTGAGGCAATTTTTTCGAATAAGACTTTAATTTTAAATTTAAAGAGAGCCCCATATCTTTCATGTCTTAGGAAAAAATTAACAACTTGAATATTTAAAGTTGTACCAAACATAAATGCTTGAAATTTTTGAAATCACCCATAATTATGTAAAATCAGTTTTCAAAATAAAAACTTCTGTCAAAAAGTTTAATTTTGTGCATAGTCTTCGTTACACTGCTTTATATGGTTGCAATATCAGTTGTAATTGTATTGGAATAAATAAGAAATAAACATTTTTACAAAGTAATTTCGCTAGAGCTTTTTCGTCTGTCTTCAGTTTCATCCAAATCCTGTTACATTTTACTTCCTTAATAAAAATATACAATAAACAGTTCCCCATATTCCTCCATTTCCTTTTTGAGTGTGTGTGTGTGTGTGTGTGTAACTAAATGAAGCTGTTTTTGCTATTAGAGTCATTGTTATTTTTATAGATATTTCCTTAAATGCTGGGCTGCTTACTTACATATAAAATAAAAAAGGATAGTGGGGCTTCGTTTAATAACATTGCGGGAAACAACAGTGATTTTTTTAAGAAAAAAGAAACTGTTGCATGTATTTTATTATGTCTCCATTTGTAAACATTGTTTTTAGGCTTATTTGTATTAGTTAATGTTGTTGCTGGTTTTAAGGATTTTGTGGGATTATAATTTACTTCCAAAATTCTGGAGACCGTAATGGTATTATGCACCTGCTGTGTTTTTGGTTGCCTATTTCCTTGCCTTCTGTTGTTTTATTTAAAATTATATGTATATTTACAAAACTAAACTTCGACAAAGACTTTGATTATAAAATGAGAGGATTGTTTTTAATGTGGTTGTCGTATTTATATTTTTTTTATTTTTTTGTTTTGGCAATAAGCTTCTGGGTAGTTTGCATATAATTTTGTGGTCTCGTTGAAAGTATTTTATTGAGGCGGCTTTTTCGAAAGGAGAAAACCCTAATCATTTGTTTTAATATAATTTTTATTGTATAAATTGTTGTTTAAATAAAACTCAGCTGGTAGTCTGTGTTTTGTAGGATTTCTAAGCGGTTTTTGTAAGACTTTTAGTTACAAAATCTTTGTCATTTTGTCAAGTAAAATATGTAGTGATTAAAGAAGTTTTCATTTTTAGTTTTTATATGAAAAATATATGGGAAATAAAGTCATATTTTTTTACAAAATCTAACTATTTAAACGAAAAGAAAATATTTTTTGTACAAAGAAGTAATAAATATGTTCGAAACATCACCTTTAATAAGAAAAGTTATTCATCTATACATATAATAAAACAGTAACTCATTTCCTGTCTGTCTGTCTGTCTTCTGTCCTTATTTCTTTGTGTACGCATGACGTAAACACAAAATTTTGTGAGGAGGTACCTTAGTAGACTGATTCCAATATAGGATACTTTTTTCCGTAAAAATATCTTATTTCCAAGAGAAACTGGAGAAAAAGCAATGCAAGTACGCCGATTTTTCGACCGATTTAAAGGTACTGCATACTTTAAGGCATCTTTTATTTTTGAAAGCAGTATATTTTAAGTAATATTGCGCAACAGATGGCGCTGTTTTAAAATAAAGTTCTGTCTTTTATAGAACTTTACAATAATTTTTAGAATTTTAGAAATTTATATAAATTTTAGAATTTTATCCATTTTAATTTTGTATCCAATTTAATTACTTTCAAAACCAAATCGAACAAAATATTGTCAGGACCAGGGCGAATCCATTATCAGGTGAAAGCGAGACGACAACAAATACAACAATAAAAAAAACATGTATTTTGTTTTTGTTTGGTTGGCTGCTTCTGGCAAAATAAATTAATTCGCCTTAATCGATATCAAAGCAAAACGTAAAAAATTAGCTTACTTTTAAAGCAGAAATATATCCAATATTTATGAAAAATATTAAATCGATTTATTTTTTTACACAATAATAATTTAAGGGCTTATTAATCTTATGTGTGAGGATCCCTAAAAGATGTTAAAACGACCTGCAATGTTTCTAAAACTAAAAAATAAAAAGAAATTAGAATAAAAGCAGAAAAGAAGAATCTGGACCAACCGCAGCACATCTTAAATGTTTAAATATTATGAATATTTGTGTTATGTGTTATTGTATTTTGGGTATTAAAAATTTAAAATAAAAAACCAACATACATACACTCATATGTGACTACCCTACAAGCAAAATGGTAGTAGACTACGAAAATAACGCACTTTAAGTTAACTTTTATGGCCTAACTATAAGCTAACTACAATGTAAATGCAAAACCTCTCCAAAATCAAAAATAAAATTTTTCAATAAAAGATGCAGGAAATAATAATAAACAGGGAAAAAATTTATTGCATATTTTTACAAATTCCTTTATAGCTAACTAATATACATATATTCAGTTTATAGCTAACTACAAATTGACTTACTTTAAGCTAACTTCTGACTACGCCCTAGAACATCACAATGTTAAAAAAAAGTCAGTTATTTTTAATAAAAATAATCCAAGTATCAACTACTACTGGTTGCAAAATAGTTAGCTTAAAGTGCATTAAAAGTTAGTTGAGTTGCTTATGGAGTACTTTTTTAAATAAATTTTTTTATTTCAATTTTGTGTTTGTTTTCATTATTGTTTCTAAATAAATAGATTTTGAAAGAACCAGCCGGCAAAAAACGTAAACAAACAAAATTCAGCTGGGCTGTCAACACCACCTGATATAAATTCGCCTTGGTTAGGACTTACCCAACGAACATATATGAGAACAGCTAGTCAATTAATAAGCCTTTTTTAATAATCGTTAAAATTTTGCTTTTAATGCAAAAGTCGCCTTTTATAACAAAAATATTCTTTTACTAGCACTACCAACCTCGTCGTGAGCATGCTGACAATAATACTATGTTGTTCGATTTCACTTTGATATTAATCTGCGACAAATTTAAAGTCTTACTTTTATAGCGCTGCATATGTGGCTCATGTTTTTATACTCTATATTGAGGTAGCCATATCTGGGTTATTACTCAGGGTGTTGCAAGTATAAAGGCTTTATATAAAATCCTATTATTGCAAATATTTGCAAATAGTGTCCAAAATTTCTCGTTTCCAAAATAAGAGGTGCTGCCAAGTTTTCAGTACCATTAAATCGACAACATCCAGTTCCATTTTCTCTTGGAACTGAGATGTTTTTATTTTTTATATTTGAACCGAGCTACTAAGGTACCTTTCTACAAAATTTTATTAAAATTCATCAAGTAGTTTTTACGTAATGAGAATACAAGAAGACAAGCCAAAAGTCGATATTTCATATCGATTTATATCAGCAACGAAATTATCAAAAATTATTTCATGTACAGACACAGTCTTGTTACAGTTCTATGTGTGTATAGATTACACAAAAAAAAATTGTGCACCAATTAATGGGTTTAATTAGGTTTAGATACAAATTTAATTATCTTTTAAATTAATTTAATTAAACACTTAATGCTCCTGAAGAAGTCGACAACCTTATCGACGAAACGTTGAGTGAAAGATGAAGTAAATTATTTTATTTACATCAGTTTAATTGTTATTGACCATAATTAGCCCAAAAGACTACCACCTTAACTGTCGAAATAATTAAATATAACGTTATTTTCTAATAAAATAAATAATTGAATTAATTAAAAATTTAATTGAATTTGTATCTGAAAATAATTCAAATCTACAACAGTTTTGACATAATAAATTACCATCATCCATGGTAAAATAATACAAGGTAAACTTATTTTGTATAAGTAAAAACCAGAGTTCGCTTTTTTTACACAGACAAAATGATTTTGGTTGTAGTTGTTTTACTAATCAGTTTAGAGGTAATACTGGTAATACGAACTCTTCAGTACTTAAACGCGGCTTGAAAGTTAAGTCTTTACAAAACAACAGCCAGTGACGACGGTTATTACCAAAAAGAATGACAACAGCATATTATTTTTTATACAGGGTGGCGCAAAATTAACCTTCCGATGTTTTTTGGCTGTAATTTTAAAAAAAAATGAAAAACTTTGATTCTTCTTGTGGATTATTTTTATTTGGTCTTTTAATTTTTTTACATCAAGTCGAGAATATGATGTCATGTAAATTGCCGCCGCCACAGTTGATTATCATTTGAGCCCTTTTTATGGCATTTTCCATCACTTTGGCCAAAACTTCCGGCCATAGGTCCTCACATTCTTGACGGATATTGTCTTTAAGAGCTGCAAGAGTCTGAGGCTTGTTGACATAAACCTGCGACTTCAAAAAGCCCCACAAAAAGAAGTCTTCAGCGGTCAAATCAGGCGATCTTGCTGGCCAGTGCAAATCGCCAAAACGGGAGATTAGGCGCCCGGAAAATGCATCCTTCATCATATCGGTTGTGGCACGTGCAGTGTGTGCCGTTGCACCGTCCTGTTGGAACCACATGTTTTCCAATCCCAATTCATCAAGTTGCGGCAAAAAGAACTCGTTAATCATTTCTCTGTAGCGCTTAACATTCACAGTAACCGTTTGGCCCGCAGTGTTTCACCAGCAGGCGTTGGACGGCCAGGAAATCTGCGACGAAATTCACGTTGTGCCAAAGTCATCGACCGATTATTGGTCAAATAAATAGTCACCAATATTCCGCGTTCTGGAGCAGTGTAGCGTAACATTGTTTATTAACGTGTATTTCGCAAGTGTTTACTACACAAATGTCAAAACAGAATTGACATTAGGGGCCAATCGCAAAATTTATAGCATATGTCAAGTTGGCATTACAGAATGTCAGATGCTCTGTCACATCAAATAAGAACACGTTCTAAATGAAAAATGTCATATATGGAAAATACACATGGTATGTTTGAAAGGGTTCACACGACGTGTATAGAATTTACACATGGAAAAGTGACAAGTCATATGACAAATACACGTCGTGTAAAACCACTTTAAGCAAACGCTATATGATGTGGCCCTCAATTCATCTTTTTCTATAAGAATTATGTATGGTGGCAACTCAGTTATATTTTGTCAGGACACACATGAAAATTAAATCAATTCAAGCTAAGATTTGTCTGGACAAAATCACTTTTCTCATACTTCTCTCAGAAATGTCAAACTCCATACATATAATAAAAAAAAATTTGTCTGGACAAAAATTTTGTTCGAACCATATGCCATCCATCTTTAAACTTTATATGAAATTGTACGAAATCAGTATTAAGTGTACCAGTGTACCACTGACGATTGTACCAAATTTGGTACAATTGTACTACAAATCCCAGCACTGATAGAGAGAAGGTCGACAACTAGATTTTGTTTAAAACCTCGTAAACCTGTTAGCCATTTTTATAAGTTCTACAATAAGTTTTATTTTATTGTTGAACAAACTTACAAGGATTCAATGTGGAATGATGTCGGTGAAAATTATGATTTGTATGTGCCCCTTAAATGTTCTGCTTCTAACAGAATCATTCACGCTAAGGATCATGCTTATATTAAACTTGAAGAAAAGAAGAATCTGGACCAACCGCAGCACATCTTAAATGTTTAAATATTATGAATATTTGTGTTATGTGTTATTGTATTTTGGGTATTAAAAATTTAAAATAAAAAACCAACATACATACACTCATATGTGACTACCCTACAAGCAAAATGGTAGTAGACTACGAAAATAACGCACTTTAAGTTAACTTTTATGGCCTAACTATAAGCTAACTACAATGTAAATGCAAAACCTCTCCAAAATCAAAAATAAAATTTTTCAATAAAAGATGCAGGAAATAATAATAAACAGGGAAAAAATTTATTGCATATTTTTACAAATTCCTTTATAGCTAACTAATATATATTCAGTTTATAGCTAACTACAAATTGACTTACTTTAAGCTAACTTCTGACTACGCCCTAGAACATCACAATGTTAAAAAAAAGTCAGTTATTTTTAATAAAAATAATCCAAGTATCAACTACTACTGGTTGCAAAATAGTTAGCTTAAAGTGCATTAAAAGTTAGTTGAGTTGCTTATGGAGTACTTTTTTAAATAAATTTTTTTATTTCAATTTTGTGTTTGTTTTCATTATTGTTTCTAAATAAATAGATTTTGAAAGAACCAGCCGGCAAAAAACGTAAACAAACAAAATTCAGCTGGGCTGTCAACACCACCTGATATAAATTCGCCTTGGTTAGGACTTACCCAACGAACATATATGAGAACAGCTAGTCAATTAATAAGCCTTTTTTAATAATCGTTAAAATTTTGCTTTTAATGCAAAAGTCGCCTTTTATAACAAAAATATTCTTTTACTAGCACTACCAACCTCGTCGTGAGCATGCTGACAATAATACTATGTTGTTCGATTTCACTTTGATATTAATCTGCGACAAATTTAAAGTCTTACTTTTATAGCGCTGCATATGTGGCTCATGTTTTTATACTCTATATTGAGGTAGCCATATCTGGGTTATTACTCAGGGTGTTGCAAGTATAAAGGCTTTATATAAAATCCTATTATTGCAAATATTTGCAAATAGTGTCCAAAATTTCTCGTTTCCAAAATAAGAGGTGCTGCCAAGTTTTCAGTACCATTAAATCGACAACATCCAGTTCCATTTTCTCTTGGAACTGAGATGTTTTTATTTTTTATATTTGAACCGAGCTACTAAGGTACCTTTCTACAAAATTTTATTAAAATTCATCAAGTAGTTTTTACGTAATGAGAATACAAGAAGACAAGCCAAAAGTCGATATTTCATATCGATTTATATCAGCAACGAAATTATCAAAAATTATTTCATGTACAGACACAGTCTTGTTACAGTTCTATGTGTGTATAGATTACACAAAAAAAAATTGTGCACCAATTAATGGGTTTAATTAGGTTTAGATACAAATTTAATTATCTTTTAAATTAATTTAATTAAACACTTAATGCTCCTGAAGAAGTCGACAACCTTATCGACGAAACGTTGAGTGAAAGATGAAGTAAATTATTTTATTTACATCAGTTTAATTGTTATTGACCATAATTAGCCCAAAAGACTACCACCTTAACTGTCGAAATAATTAAATATAACGTTATTTTCTAATAAAATAAATAATTGAATTAATTAAAAATTTAATTGAATTTGTATCTGAAAATAATTCAAATCTACAACAGTTTTGACATAATAAATTACCATCATCCATGGTAAAATAATACAAGGTAAACTTATTTTGTATAAGTAAAAACCAGAGTTCGCTTTTTTTACACAGACAAAATGATTTTGGTTGTAGTTGTTTTACTAATCAGTTTAGAGGTAATACTGGTAATACGAACTCTTCAGTACTTAAACGCGGCTTGAAAGTTAAGTCTTTACAAAACAACAGCCAGTGACGACGGTTATTACCAAAAAGAATGACAACAGCATATTATTTTTTATACAGGGTGGCGCAAAATTAACCTTCCGATGTTTTTTGGCTGTAATTTTAAAAAAAAATGAAAAACTTTGATTCTTCTTGTGGATTATTTTTATTTGGTCTTTTAATTTTTTTACATCAAGTCGAGAATATGATGTCATGTAAATTGCCGCCGCCACAGTTGATTATCATTTGAGCCCTTTTTATGGCATTTTCCATCACTTTGGCCAAAACTTCCGGCCATAGGTCCTCACATTCTTGACGGATATTGTCTTTAAGAGCTGCAAGAGTCTGAGGCTTGTTGACATAAACCTGCGACTTCAAAAAGCCCCACAAAAAGAAGTCTTCAGCGGTCAAATCAGGCGATCTTGCTGGCCAGTGCAAATCGCCAAAACGGGAGATTAGGCGCCCGGAAAATGCATCCTTCATCATATCGGTTGTGGCACGTGCAGTGTGTGCCGTTGCACCGTCCTGTTGGAACCACATGTTTTCCAATCCCAATTCATCAAGTTGCGGCAAAAAGAACTCGTTAATCATTTCTCTGTAGCGCTTAACATTCACAGTAACCGTTTGGCCCGCAGTGTTTCACCAGCAGGCGTTGGACGGCCAGGAAATCTGCGACGAAATTCACGTTGTGCCAAAGTCATCGACCGATTATTGGTCAAATAAATAGTCACCAATATTCCGCGTTCTGGAGCAGTGTAGCGTAACATTGTTTATTAACGTGTATTTCGCAAGTGTTTACTACACAAATGTCAAAACAGAATTGACATTAGGGGCCAATCGCAAAATTTATAGCATATGTCAAGTTGGCATTACAGAATGTCAGATGCTCTGTCACATCAAATAAGAACACGTTCTAAATGAAAAATGTCATATATGGAAAATACACATGGTATGTTTGAAAGGGTTCACACGACGTGTATAGAATTTACACATGGAAAAGTGACAAGTCATATGACAAATACACGTCGTGTAAAACCACTTTAAGCAAACGCTATATGATGTGGCCCTCAATTCATCTTTTTCTATAAGAATTATGTATGGTGGCAACTCAGTTATATTTTGTCAGGACACACATGAAAATTAAATCAATTCAAGCTAAGATTTGTCTGGACAAAATCACTTTTCTCATACTTCTCTCAGAAATGTCAAACTCCATACATATAATAAAAAAAAATTTGTCTGGACAAAAATTTTGTTCGAACCATATGCCATCCATCTTTAAACTTTATATGAAATTGTACGAAATCAGTATTAAGTGTACCAGTGTACCACTGACGATTGTACCAAATTTGGTACAATTGTACTACAAATCCCAGCACTGATAGAGAGAAGGTCGACAACTAGATTTTGTTTAAAACCTCGTAAACCTGTTCGCCATTTTTATAAGTTCTACAATAAGTTTTATTTTATTGTTGAACAAACTTACAAGGATTCAATGTGGAATGATGTCGGTGAAAATTATGATTTGTATGTGCCCCTTAAATGCTCTGCTTCTAACAGAATCATTCACGCTAAGGATCATGCTTATATTAAACTTGTTGTTGATCCTGAGACTGGCCGTATGTTTGAAGGTTCCAAGACCTGAGCAATCTCAAATATTCTATTTAATTTAGTTCTAAAAATACTAAAATTATTTTTTTTATTTATTTATTTAATATAAGTCTATGGATACAATCCTTACAGACCATTTAAAATACATATTAACTTAATCTTCAAGTAAAATTCCAAGATCCAAGAAAGTGTCGACTAATTCCAACTGATGACCTCCCAATGAGTAGTTAACAGCTATACAACTACATATTTCTAAAAAATCGCATACATTTACATTTTTTTAGATTTAGCTCCATTAAATTATTTTTGCACCATAAAAAAGAAGTTGTTAAGGTCACTTTGAAGATAAGCATGATCAACATATTGCTTGAAGTTATAACGAATTTTTACATCGTCAGCATACATTAAAATGTGGGAAAAGTTGATAACTTTCGGAAGGTCATTTATAAACAGCAGAAAAGAAGAGGCCCGAGATGACTGCCTTGCGGAAGACCGGATAGAACATCAATGTTCTTAGACGTACTCATGGTGAATCGAACATTTTGTTTTCTACAGGTTAAATAAGACATTATCAGTTTAAACTTCTACGGGATACACCTAATAAATCCAATTTTGTTAGTAGTAATTTATGATTGATTTGGAAATATGATTTGGAAATATCAAGAAGAATTCATTTTCCTAGTTGGCAGCACGGCAATGTTAATTATTTTTTGATTTACCTTTTAAGTGCCATGGTACAATAATACAGGTATATGCAAGGCGAATTCAAACAAACTAAGCAACCTGTTTTTGCCCGACTGTGTCAAAATATTTTACTAAAATATAAAGAAAAATATAAATAACATGAGCTGTGTTCGCAAACACTTCTATTTCAAAATATTATTTATAATTTTAACAATTAAACATTATAATAAAAAATAAAACTCCTTTACTTTAAATAATTAACATAAATTATATGTAAAAGCAAGCATTTTTAAGAAAAGGTTTTAAATATAATAGAAGTATAAAAAGATTTTAGATATTTGTTTAACATAAGTAATCATATTTAATTTAAAAGTTTAAATTTATAAAGATCAATCTCCAATAATTCATTTTGTTCAAGATTAAAGTGGCTTAAGTTCAGTTTTAAAAGTTATTCTGGTTGGTCACCTGTACAAGCCATAATATAATAACCAAGGCACACTGTTATTATTCAAAAGATCCCTTACATTGTGGGTTTCGCCCTCATTAAAAGAGTCTGTAGATATATGTAGGTTGGACACCTAAAAAAATATGCAGTACTTATAAACTAAATCTAACGAGCCTAAAGCAGATATGGCTGCTTTCAGCAAGTCAGGAATTGAGAGAGCTGCACATGGCTCTAGCAGCAGCATCATATCCAGTTGAGCATATTATTTTATTGTCATAAGGTTATACCGAATATCGAATTGCCGCCTACGAGAACTGATTTCAATTTAGTTGAAAATATTTAACTAAAAAACATAAACATTGCAAGTTAAATAAAGGATTGAATATAATACAGCAATTAGTTCACAATGCATTGAGTAATATAAATTTTTTTTTTTAATTTATTACAAATTTTTATGTAAGTGCGCGAAACAAGCAAATTTAAACAGCTGTTCTAAGTTTTACCCATAGATAACACATATGATGACATAGATAACACATAGATGACCAACTCTCCAAATGTCAAAAACGTGGCTACAAATGTCTTCACACATACGGGTACGGTGTGAATTCAACACACTTAGGGGAGTAAAATTTGTATTCACATTTAGGCACCATTACGCGATATTCCATTGCACTGGACAAATATTTTAACAATTTTGAATTTTTGCACAAAAAAATATTTAACAATTTATTGCATTTTAAATTTTTTAATACAAAATAAATTTAATTTTGTTGTAATTTCTTTGGTGAAATTTATTTCTACACAGTATTGTATTTTTTTGTCTGTTAGGGGATGAAAATTTTCAAATCAATATAATAAATATTTAAAATTAGCATTCAATCTAACATTTTGCGCACATAAATATATTAGAAAAGTACATAATTCATATTTTTATTAAAAAGCAAAAGAATTATTTAATTTTAACATCTAAAATTGAATGTAAAAAAATATTCTGTTTTTACAAAATATTTTATACAACTATGTGCAGTTTCGGTGCTGTGGGGAATTTTTTATAAAAACCGACACTTATACAATTTTGCCTACCAATACATTCTTAGACTTAGGTTTTTTGACAAGAGACTTAGGTTTTTGACGTTTCAGTTGACTATCTATGTGTTATCTATGGTTTTACCTGTATTATTATGCCATGTTAAGTGCGAAACAGCTGTCAAAAATATAAAAAAATTAACTTGGGAAAAATAAAAATAAATGAATTAGATATTTCCAAATATATTTCAAGTTTAACAAAAAAATTACGAATACTACCAAAAAAACGTAAGGGAGAAGTATTTATCATATACTCGAACAACTACTCAATACCTTGATTACCAAGGCCTTTTAAGCTAAGAATATGTATGAATAAAAAGTTTAAATTTGAATTGCCAATGACTCGTGATGAGTAAGTAGAAGGACCAATAACATTTAATAACCAGAAGTATACAAGAAACAAAAGATGTTAAAAAGTGTTCCACAGGAGATACTTGCCTGCCTGAATATTTTCTCTCTTACACAATTAATGGCTTTTTAAACTCGTGCCTTAAAATGTCATCCTATCTATTAATGTCTTTAACTAAAAAAAAAACCTTTTACTTATTACAAACTCACCTTTAACATTTATACTCATACTCATTTATGGCAACATTTTATTATAAATTGACATTTTCTTAGTTATTTACTTACACTACGGAATAGAATTGTTGCTTTTTTTACATTTAAACCCAACAATATTTCACATTATTTTACAACGCTGTCAAAAACCAATAATGTAACCAATAAATAATAAAATACTCAAAATAAAACATCCAAAATAAATACCAATTTTTATTTATTGAAAATTGTGGCTCCCAAGAGATGCTACATCTATAAAAATGGTATTACTTAGTGACAAAGGTACACAACCGCCTCCTTCCTAAAAAACATACACATACACTCACAGTCACAGTTACTAAAAAAAAAATGAACTCAATACAAAATGTAGTTTAATTTTAATAAAAACAAACGGTAACCAATGTGACCGAAAGGATAACTGCTGGAACAAAACAGGATGTGCGAAATAAAATACGTAGAAATAAAAAGACAGCAATGGATTAAATGAATGAATTTTAGTGTTATTGATGACATGTTAAAAGAAAATCCTACCCACCCCAACTCCTTCTTCCAACATTCATTAATTTATTTATTTTGCCACTGACAACGACAACGGCAAAATAAGGCTTAAGAAAAATATTCTGCATACGAATAAGCACCACACTGTTCAGGCTACTACAACTACCATACATACAATCAGAGCCAATGTTATATAAACGTGTACATATGACCTTATTATCCTTTATAGGTACAAAAAAACTTAACAGAAACGTAAGCTAAATGTTTTACAAAGGGAACCTTTTTTATGAAAATGTATCAGATTTCCTTATAAACGTTTTTTTTTCAGTTAAAAATGGACTACATATTTGTAAAATAAAGGGACTCTTTGGGTAACAAAGCCTTTATTAAAAAAAAAAAATTATGTTGTCAGGAGAAGTTTAAATTCTGAGAAATTAGACCCTCTACTTGCATTATAATTTGCATATAATGGTAAATGCTGGTACAAGGGGACACTCTTGGTTAAATAAAATAAAAGCGAATGTTTTCGCATGGCCTTCTAGCGATGCAGATGGTACTAAACTAAGGAAAATATTGGGAAATGATCACTAAACATAAGTTTAAGTTCTATGAAATTTAGGCCCTATACTTGTATTATAATTTGCATATAATGGTATATGCTGGTACAGGGGGACATTCTTGGTTTAACAAAACAAAAACGCATGTTTTCGTAGGGCCTTTTAGCCATACAGAGGAAAATATTGAGGCTGAGACTCTTTAGGAAATGATCTTTACTTCCGTTTTCCTTTGCGGCAAACTATTTTAATTTTTTATCGCTCCGATAAAACAAATTTAATTTTCAAGAACAACCTAAATGAATACACTGAGCAACGCGGATTCTGCGGCATGGAGTTTATTAGAAAATATCGATATAAATGTCGATGCAGTTCTTAAGGCCTAGTTAGCCGACCGTAAGCAAACGGAATGTAACACATGAAAATTCTTGTTGCTTAAATTGTCTTTTCGCTCTTTTTTTCAACAGTTTTCGACAGTGATGTAAGCCAATCTAATAAAAATAGATTAGCTTACATTTTAACGAGTCATTGATAAACAAAGCAACAACAATTTCCATGTGTTACGTTCCGTTAAAGTAACGGTCGGCTAACTAGGCCTTTAGGCAATACACTACACTTTTTGAATTGGCTGTTGATCTCGGCATATACGCTGATAAAATTTCCCTGTCCGTAATATTGACTATCAGAATCATTCCTTATATCGAAAGTGACTCACTTTGCGTGAGGGTGTTGCGCCAAATTGTGAGTTTAAAAAGTGTTGACCGAAATAAGGCACCCACCGCTAGTGATGCACGAAAGTTTGTGCAAAAAAGTTCGTACCGACGAGAATGTGGCTACTGTGGTCGAAACTCAATTCAAGAACGTCAACTTGGTATTTTACGCACCAACGTTACGAAAATTTTGCACAAAGATCTGTGATTATTTGCTTACAAGGTCCGATTGACTCAGCAATTGAAGGCAAATGACCATCCATAATATTACGACTTTTCATTACGGCCCTTACATAATATAAAATCGGACAGCGAATTTCACCGAAAAATCATCTTTTCTGGCGAGACGAATTCTGATCTCCTCGTTGTCTAGACGTCCACAGTTTGGTGGGGATTTTGGAGTGGTGGCATGGAAAATAAAAAGACAAACATTTTTTTTTTTCGAAAATGCTGCTAAAAATAACATTTTCGTCAACGTCAAGCACTACAGAGCTATGATTACGGATGATTATTGGCCGAAAATGGAATATATTAACTTAAATAATCTTTAGCTTCAGCAGGATGGAGCTCCACGTTTCACAGCTCATCAAAGAATTCATCTTTTTCCCACTGTTCACTAATGTTATTATAACTTTTTAAATCGTATTATCGTCTTGGCGATGTCAATTTGTAGCCTATGAGATGGGTTTATACCAAGAGCCCCCACACAAACCGCTAAGGGTCTGTGAGCACATACACAATCTCAACGAGAATCTCACAGAGAAAAAAAACGTAAACATTTTACATCAGTAGCATACCAGCTTTCAACAAAGTAAGTTTTTGTCACTTTGCTAAATATTTAACAAACCAATGCATTTTCATTTTAACCACTTTACTTGGTTGGGGGCCTTTGGATTAGACCCCTCAAGCATTTTTCTTAAGGAGTGCCGTTAAAAATCGATACTTTATGAATAAACCAGAAATAATTGGCTCCCTAAATATTTATATCGTGTTAGCTATTCGTGCGATTGAACTAGAAAGCGTCAATAAATCAGAGCGCAACTCTTCGTCATGAACAATAATGTTATCTCATTTTGTTTAATAAAATCTAATAAACTGAATCGCAAAATAGAGTTAAAATCGACAAATAAACCAGAAAGTATCTAAAATGTCAACACTTTTTCACAAAAAAAAAGCAATGACAGTTTCTTTGCAGCCAACTTCACTACTTAACGCTCTAACAAATATGTAACTTACAACATGAAATCGTTTCATGAAATTTCTTCAATTCTTTTTTTAACTTTCTTGTTTTTCCTTGCCTCTACGCCTCTTGCCAACACAAAACCGGTTTCATGCATTTGATTTCATGAAAAATGTCATCGTGTAATTTAGCTAAAAGTCGAATTTTCAAGTTACAAATCGTTGACGGCGCGCTTACTTCAAGGCGAATTATTTTTTGCTCTTTTTTTTTGGCTAATGTCTTGTCAAAAATACATTGTTTTATATCTGCTAGTAGAATTCATACCCACCTGGTATGAATACGCCTTTGTTTGCTTCATACAAGACATTAGCAAAATAGGCGAAAAACAGTTAGCTGGGCTAACGCCTCCACCTGGTATGAATTCGCCCTGGCTTCATACATTTAAGGTTATTAACTGCCCGTCTACATTAACCCCGTATCCCTTAGACTTTAACATGTCTTAACTTTATTTTTAATACTGGCTTTTTTATAAGAAGTTTGAGTTTTGTTAAGACATGTTAATGGCTAATGTAGACGGGGGTTTAGACATCAACATGTCTTAACAAAAGTCAAACTTCAAATTTTTTGCTTTAACTTTTTACTTTAACTTTTAAGAGTTAAGTACTTATTGTTAGTTCATAAAAATTTGAAGATACAATAAATAAATATGAAAAAAAAATTTAAAAAAAAGTATTAAAAATAATGTTTTTTATATGAAGTTTGACTTTTGTTAAGACATGTTGATGTCTAATGAAGACGGAGGGGTAAGGTTTGTCTGTTATTTAAACCCCCGTGTACATTAATCATTAATATGTCTTAAATAAAGTCAAACTTCAAATAAAAAAACAGAATTAAAAATTATGTTTTGTTTTTTAAAGTTTGAGTTTTGTTAAGACATGTTAATGTCTAATTGATACTGGAGGTAATGTTGTGTTGATATGCTGTGATATGATAACATTAGAATCTTCCATTCATATTCATTTACTTATAGGCAAATTCTTTCCAATGTTGACACGTGGCGAATTAAAAATTACCCCCGTCTCCATTGGACGTTAACATGTCTTAACAAAAGTCAAACTTCATATAAAAAAACACATTATTTTTAATACTGGTTTTTTTACATGAAGTTTGACTTGTTAATACATGTTGATAGCAAATGCAGACGGGGGTTTATATTTTCTAGTCGCGATTTTTTTTAAATTTTAGAATGATGTCATGCAAATATATTAATGCCGTTTCCTTATCCTTGTTAATTCATTTAAGTTTGAAGGAATCGGAAGCTTCTAATGTTTTTGGCATGAAATTTTAGTGTTATGTCTATTGGACTTAACACATTTTTTGAAAAACATTTAAAAGCCTCGTATAAATTAAACTTCAATGACTAAACTACTCAGAAGCATCATCTAAATACCCAAATGGAACTTCTCTAACAGTAAATGTTTACAAACACTACTCCCTCTATTCCCACATTTATAATTTTTCTTACTAGTTCAACCACAAGAAGAAAAAGATATAAGAGTTCTGGTAATACTAAAATAAATTGTTCAAAAAAATTGGTGTAATATGAAAAATATGTTTCATATTCATATTACTGTTGATAAATAATTCAACAAAATAACACAAACAAATTTCTATTAATGTAATTTATTTCCTCTCTCCTTCATACGTTCCTGCTTTCCAATTTCACTATTAATGCATTAAAAATACATCTGAGTGGTGGGAATATAAAACAGAAGGATATTGTTAAAGTCTGCAGAAACAAACAGAAAAGAGGAAAGCACAACTAAAACACTAAATAGATTCGTACCAAGGGGTGGGTTAAAGAAACATAACCTCAAAATAACAACACAAATTACTGTCGCAAATGGCAAAAAACAACCGAAAAACACATCAAATGACAGTTATTTTTTTGTTTTTTGTCTCTTAAGCTTCAGTTTTTTTTTAAGCGCTCGTAAAAAATGTTGTTGTCCTAAGGTGGTGGAGGAGGGGAAGAATATTCCCAAAGGTGTATAAAATTATGCGATTTATGTCTGTTGCATTTGACTCGTTATGCTAAGACCGTCATGTACTTAAGTCTTTTCAGGGGTTAGTAGCCTCAGGATAGGCTTGTTATATGTTTTTATTTTTTGTTTCTTCTATTTATCTTATACTCAAAGTTCAACTCGTACATTATGATTGTCATGTTTATATCCGTTTGTTTATGTATATTAAACACTGAACATCTTTTCCTCTCATTCTATGACTACTGTTCATTATCCTGGATGTTTATTTAACGAGAACTCCTTTTTACACAAATTCAAACAAAAATTCTAGCATATGGATGGGAAAGTAGCAAGCAACCTGATGTGTTTTTATTTTGTTTGTTTTTTTTTCTGGGGGAGAGTGGGAAAAGTCAAATTAATTTTAATATAAAAGGAAAAATTGAATTAAATTTCATTACTTGTTGTTGGTGGTAATACCATGTTTTATGTTGCGTTTGCTTTTTTCAAAACTGTCAGTTTATGTAATTGAAAAAAATATGATGTACATTAAATGAAATTTTGGATGAAATACTTGTAATCCAATATTTATCCTGGTAATACTCGCTTTTTTTTGTTGCTTTAAAAACAAATATCCGTCGCTGAACACCGCGTAATAATTAACAATATGCATTAAACACATAGATGACAACAGGCTGCCGACCACAATCTCTCAAAACTTAATGACACAAATTTATATGAAGAGGATTATTTAAACACAATCACAACTACCGCTGTCGCTAACTTAGTCCAATTCCGGGAACAGTTCCAGTGCTGTTAATATATAAGAGAACAGCAGACCAATTGCTGCTTCGTCTCTACACCCTTAAACTTCCTTTTCAAACCCACCACTTCTGGAGATTGTGATACATACATATGTAACTAGTAACGTGATGTCAGTTAAAGGACACATAGGAACAGCTGGGAATGTAGCAGCAAATTAGTTAGAAAAGAAAAAAGGGATCTGCTGTCCTTAAACCTGGAAAGGTAGAGAGAGGCTAATACATGTAGACAGGGTCGAATGGTGCTCAAAGAGCCCTTTGGCAGAAAGGCTAGTAAGGTGCTCAGATATAATAGAAGTACCTTAAGCTGGATAAATGTGTTAGTGACAGGTCAAGGAAACTTCAAGATAAAAATCGAAGAATATGATGATTGCAGGCTGTGCCTGAAAGACGCTGAGAAAGTAGCGCGTATTGTGTGTAAATGTTCAGCACTAGTTTGCATAAGGCTGAGGACTACGGGTAGAAACTTGTTAAATGTGAATGTTATGAGGGATCTAAGCATTGGACAAATGATAGCAATTACTAGAGATTTCGCGATGGAGTCTCTGGTAAGGCCGATAGTTACCAGTCGATAGCCAGAAATCAATAAAATAAGGAAAAAGGCTGGTGGTAGCACGTGATTCAATGAAGGTAAGGTTGCTGTAAATTACAAATCCGGTGCATATTTTTTTTAAGAACGGAAGGGGATCAAAAAGGGAACTATTAAGTAAGCGGTCTACTTCGATATCCCTCCTACATTAATGTTAAATAATTCAGTCAGCAAGGACACCATTGGTATATGAGCCTTTTGGCCATCAAGTATAAAGTGTATGTTTCCTCTATTTTAATAAATTTCTTTGCCTAAGATTTCCTCCTAAAAATCTAAGCCTCCCCGCATAAAGGTAAACGTCAATTGTTGTCCTTCTCTTCTGCCTAAAAAAATAACGCTAGTGCATACCCTTCCCGGATTACTTCTGCTTTATAAATAACTGAGTCGAACATCTTGGTGGTAAGATTGACTGTACCATGTCGATTTAAAATATTTCATTTAGTAAATCCATTATTTGACGCATAAAACCATTTTGAAAAGCCATGGTTTCAGTAAACTTTACATCCAATTGGAGCCCAAAACAATGAATAAGCCTAAAAAGCTTAAATGTAGAGGATAAACTTCTCGAAGAATAAATTTCATTTTGAGTTTTTTATGGTGCTGCACCAATATAAGACTTTCGAATTAAAAATTATTTTAATACTCCTTCAGGAACTGCTAACCTATGCTTTGTATAGAAAGTCGAAACTTCCAAATTCATATGAAAATATATTAATATTAACGTTTCACGCCTTCTTCAGGATCTGCAGTCTGACAAACACCTTCGTGTAGACAGTCATAATTCCCAACAAAACAATTAGAGATTTGTATGGTACCTTACAAATATACGACATTTCATTTAGTGATAATTTGAGTTTTGTATAGTTCTCCACCAATATGCTGCTTTTAATAAATTTTTTTTTTCCTTCTTTAGGTTAATAAAGAAATTGCACTTGGCTGATTCATGCAAATAATTATTACTGTACCGTAGTACAGCTATTCGAGGCAGACCAATCAGCCAATACTAGAGTTAGACGTAAATCACTCGAAGGCCGCAAAAAAGGATGGCCGAAAAAAAGGACGCTAGCGCGTTGTTTATCTGCCCTAAGAAACTTTAGGTCTCAACAGCTCACCTTTGATGGCAATGTTCTCGCCATCCTCATTTTTAAAGAATCAATGATGTCACCGTATGAGAGTCTAAAAGCCAGGAATTAATTCGCTATCCTACACAGTTGTGAGATTTTATCATAAAAAATATGACAGAATTCTCTTCTACTCAAAAAATGGTTTCAAAATGGCGTTATAAGGTTCACAATATTTTACAAAAAGATGATTTTGCAACTCTGATCGCAATGAAAAAAACTTTTTACGAGTTTTTTTTTATATAATCAAATTGTAGAGACCTGTCAAAAAGTCTGATGTTAAATCATGGACTTGAACTCCAATCTACATTAGTCATTAACATGTACTAACAAAAGCCAAACTTCATAACAAAAAAAAACAGTCAAACTTCGTATAAAAAAAACGGTATTAAAAATAATTTTTGTTTTCATATGAAATTTGACTTTAGTTAAGACATGTTAGTGTCTAATGGAGACGGGGGTAAGAGGACGTTTTCACTAGCCATCAACATGTCTTTTTAACAAAAGTCAAATATCATATAAAAAACATTATTTTTAAAACTGCTTTTTTATGAAGTTTGACTCTTGTTACCCCGTCTCCATTAGACATTAACATGCCTAACAAAAGTCAAACTTCATATAAAAAAACATTATATTTATTACTGTTTTATTTTTTTATATGAAGTTTGATTTTTGTTAAGACATGTTGATAGCAAATGAAGACGGGGGTTTAAAACATGTTGATGGCTAATTAAGACGGGGGTAATCCTTATCGGAAGACAGAAACTAAGTGCCCGTCTAACAAAAGCCAAACTTCATATAAAAAAGCAGTATTAAAAATAATTTTTTTTTATATGAAGTTGTACTTTTGTTAAGACATGTTGAAGCCAAATGAAGACAGGATAAAAAAAAGAGATAATAAAGTTGCCAGTTATAACAACCATATCACAGTCTATTCTCTGACGAAAAACGAGAACCACAATTAGTACCCTATTACTAAGGGATAAATTTTATTTTATTTAATCTTTCATTAAAAATAAACATTTAACTCAGTTTTAATGGATTCCAAGTATCCCAACATTTCATATTCGTTTCAAATTTGGGATTTATCATCATGCATTGGCTTAAAGGTTGGACAATTTAATTTCTTATTTATGTGGCCTGTAGTGTAATGCCTAAAGCATTTTTTCATTTATTTATTTTTAACACTAAAGGGAGTTTGTTAATGTAACTTTAAGAAAATTTTTAGGTCTATTTGTTTTTTTTTTTTCTTATTTTCTTGCCAAGATTTAAGCATAATATTTTTTTATTCTACCAAAAAAACAACAAGACAAAACTCCATAACTCAAAATTAACTCGTGTGTTATTTGTTCCTATTTATTGCAGTTTCTCTAGAGAATTACGTTACTAGGCCAGTCGTTCTATAAACTTACAAGTACATTTGGATTGTTTTCCTACATATTTTTTTTCATTTATCACCCTTATGCTACACCGGCATTAGGAATATTTCTTTTCCATTTTCCTACTTTATTATTCAATGGTTGTTTTTCTAAGAAAACAAATCAAAGATTGTTTAGAGATTAGAGAGACAAACAACGTACTAAAAGGAGTTTGTTTGGTATGTGTGTTTCTATTTCTTGAGCCTGCAGCAAGTCGCCTGGTTGATTGGGATTGAAGATGTTGTTGATTTTGTAGAGGAAGATGGGTATTTTTCAAAAACCAATATCATTGATTTCGATTGCCCTTAACGATTAAGAATATGATGAGTACGAAAAAAGGGTATATTTTACTTTACTTTATAAGCCTAATAGATTTTGACTTTAAACGAGTGATAAGAAAATGCAGGGTATTTTTTAAAGACAGTGGAAATGGATTCTATTTATTCTTAAATAAAGAAAAATAGTCAAAGAAATGCTAAAAAAAAAGGGAAAATCAATTTACTTTTTTAGTGTTTGTGGTTAAAAAAAAAGAACAAAACAAGAATTATATGGCTTTTCAGTTTTGAAATAAACCACAATCAGATTAAATATTAAGTTGTTGCAATTTTTTTTTTTTAAGAACTTCACTTTACAAAATAAAATAAGAGAAGTTTGACTCATGTCAAAACAAAACGATGGCACGTGAAGACGGGGTGGTAGGGAAATAAGTAGAGTTGTGCTTGTTCAAGGCACATTTAACAAGGTGACAGCGTAGGAGAGCATAAAATAAGTACAAACAATTTTTTAAATTTATTTTTTAAATGGATTTTAACAGTAACAAACCGTAACAATTATTTAATTTGCTCTTAAAATAAATGACTAATGTCCCATTCCAGACAAAAAAAAAACTTTAAAAATTTATCTTTACTATTAACTGCGCCTTGTGCTGTCACCTTATTAAATGTACCTTGCGCTTGTAAGTTGCTTGTTCAGATTACTTTACTGAACTAGGTCGTTCATTTAGTTCATTTGCTCAGTAGGTAAGCGCAATTTTTGTGAGTCAACACTGTCGGAGCTTAACACTGAGTTCACATTAGACAATGCTGCCATGATAATAGCAATATAGACACCCTTTTTCACTAATACCTGCAAACTTTCTCAATTGTCTCTACTACTGTCTTCAATATTTTGAAGACAGGTAATAGCAAAATGATTTGACGTATACTGACAATAATTAAATTTTTGTGTAGAGAAAAAAATTCAAAAGGAAGAAATCAAAAGCATAAACAGTGATTTGACGTATGCCGACAAAAACTAAAATTTTTGTGTATAGAACAAAATTCAAAAAGAAAAAAATTTAAATTAATTGTCCTAACTATTGTCTGGACGCTTATACAACGGAGGCAAATATCAGCATTTTTGACAACTAATACGTATTCTTTTATTGATTACAGTATTGTCAAATGTAAACGTAAGTAAGTTTAATCAGTAAACGCAGGTAAGTTTAATCAATAATCAGCAAAAAGGTTTTTGTTTGCTTATGAGCACACTCTTTAACTTTTAAGTATTTTTATAAATTTTCTTGGAGTGAACATAGTTTTACATACCCAGTCTAAATCTCAATTGTTTGTCGAAACTGTTTACAAAATAAGACAAAATTCGTTAAAATCGGTACTTCTAGGGAACACCCTTTAATTTTTAGTAATTGTTATAGTTGCCACAGTAATACACCTTCTGTGAAAATTTCAAGAGTCTACCTATAAGGTCATATTACTTTCGGAACGTCCTTTAATTTTTAGTCATCGTTATAGTGGCCAAAGAAATACACCCTCTGTGAAAATTTTAAAAGTCTGTGAAATTTTCTATTTATTATGATTCGAAAATAATCTTATATGACCTAATGAACTGAACGAATGAGCTGAACCGAACTAAGGAGCTGACTGAAGTATTGAGATGGCTCAACCGAATTAAGGAGCTGAACCGAACTAAGGAGCTGACTGAACTAGTGTGCTGACTTAAGTAATGAGCTGAGCGTCACTGTCGGAACGCCCTTTAATTTTGAGTAATCGTTATAGTTGCCAAAGTAATACACCCTCTGTGAAAATTTCAAAAATAAAGGGCATATAAATGCAAATCACATCAGTGTCCAAAAACCCTTTAATTTTAAGTAATTTTTATAGGTAGTTGCCATAGTATTAAACCCTCTGTGAAATTTTCAAGAGTCTAACTATTATGGTTCAAAAGTAATGTCATATGAACTAATGAGCTGAACCGAACTAAGTAGCTGACTTAACTAGTGTGCTGACTAAACTAGTGAGCTGGCTGAATAAGTGAGATGAGTGGACTAACTGACTGAACTAGAGAGCTGACTGAACTAGTGAGTTGACTGAACTAGTGAGTTGACTGAACTAGTGAGTTGACTGAACTAGTGAGTTGACTGAACTAGTGAGTTGACTGAACTAGTGAGTTGACTGAACTAGTCAGCTGACTAAACTAAGGTGCTGATATCTCTTTTCATTTTGGTGATCAGCTCAGTTATAGCCTATTCAGGCTGCCACGAAATTAAGTAATTTCGAGCTGAAATTATGAACGAAATCTAAAGTGTTCATGGTGGGCTCTTTGATATTTGAGTTAATTTCGCAAACAGCTGAAAACGTTTGTATAATTTATTACTTTGCAAAAAGCTTTCGCACTTTCGTATTAATTTTAACTATACACGAATATTAAAAACAACACTACCACAAAATTAATGTACAAATATTTATATATTTCCATTATTTCAATTGGTTTTTAAATTTTTTCTGACAAAAGCGCACTTTCAAGGTTGTAAATATGGTTGCAAAAAAAAGTAGCTTGTTCTACAAAACCAGCGTTGTCTATCGTAATTTCAAAGTTATATCGACGAAAGAATGAGTTAATTTGGGCAATGGTAAAATGTGTGCGAAATTACATAATTTCAAGTTGATTTCAGCCGAAATCACGAAATGACTTAATTTCGTGGCAGCCTGAAATGGCTATTAGGTCATATGTGTGATTAGTTCATCTGAACTAGGTCGTTCATGAACTACACAACTCTAGTGTAGAATAATTGCAAAGCAAAATCGAACAAAATATTCTAAGGAAATACATCATGTTCATAACAATAAAAATCGTAATTTCTTAAAATACCGTGCCATGTAAGGCTGAATAAACATTTGCCAAAATAAGTTTTCATGCTTATTTTATCTGACTTAAGCACAAACTTATAATTCTTATGAGTAGGTAAGTAAAGGGTTTTTCAATAAGAGCGCTACAAAGCGCTAAATTCACGAACATGCTACGCTTCTGGTGGTCAAACGGCTTCAGTTCTTGCGTCAATTTGATCTTGTAAGGATGTAGGCCAAGATATTTTCGCAAAATTCGCCACAACGACGTCACAGAGATGGCCAACGTTTGAGAACGACGTGTGAGAGACACATTTGGGCTTTCTTCAACTGAAGCCTCAGCGGCAGCAATATTCTCGACACTACGGGCACTTCTTTGTCTCACTGGCGCGGGAACATTTTGTACTGTGCCTGTGGATTAAAATTTTTCCACTAGACGCTCAATTGTTGATCTGCTAGGACGATTATGACGACCATAAATTGGACGTAGCACTCTTAACGTTTAGGCCACTGACTCCGAATTTCGGTAGTAAATCTTCGGCTCGTTGTTGGCTCGTATATCTTTCCATCATGAAATGGCAAACCTTACTGAAGAGAAATGTCAAAAGAGCGGCAAGAAATATGGCGTCGTCTGCTGTCCCTGTCGCTCTACTTTTGTAACGTCCCTTGTTGAAAAACCCCATATATTCCTCAATTTTCTTCATTTTATTTTTTACACTTTGAAACTGGTGTAAAATTCTCTTATTAGCTGGATGTTATTTGTTTTTTTTTTCAGTTTTCTTTTATAATTTCGTCTAATACCCCTGAGTAAACATTTTAATTTGCTGTTAGCACATTAAATAGATGTTTGTATGTTTTCCTTTTTTGGAAGCTCCCATAGAGTTGTCACTTCCTGTCTGGTGTTAATTTTAAGCCATTCAGCCAACTATTTATTACGTACAAATTTAGCAAAAATTGTTGGATTATTTACATAGCTGCTACAATGGTTTGAGTCTTTGATATTTAAAAGTTTTACTTAATTCAAAGAAATTCAGCATGTTTGGTATTCACTGTTGCGAATTTTTCCTTACTGTACTGAAAAACGCCAGAACCGCAAAAATTTTTATTTAGCGGTAATTTAAGTGAAAAAATAGCTACAAATATAAAAATTACATTTAAATTTTAAAAATATATAATTACATTTAAACTATATTTAAATTTATTTAAATTTTAAAGCCATTTCTCTTCAGAAGGTTATGCCATTTAAATAAGACGGAAAAACTGAAACTGTATATAAATACGACTTAAAATTAATTCAATTCGCATTTATATACGAAGTCAAAAATTGGCCCTCAATTTAACTTTTGGCTATAAATAGCGCTTTTGATAACGAGTTCGCTATTTCTTTGCAAAATCTTTAAGATATTGATTTTTTATAACCTGAATTTTTTGTTAAAAAGTCGTCTACCCAAGTTCATTTTATTATTAAAATTATCTTTGTTTAAATGTAACAGTATTCCAACTAAACATTAAAAACCATACACACACGAACCTATACAATTAATTCACTTCATATCACCCTGTAACTATCCATTTTATTCCTACTGATGTGGCAACTTGAATAACTTTCATAAAATGCAACTGTGTATTTGAGCAACAAAAGAGAAAATCAAAGAACAAAGTAACAAAAGAAAACGAAAACGTCGACGCGTCGATAAAAAGAAAAAATTTTGTGTTGCTTTATTTCTACAAATATTTAAGCTTTTAAATGCATATTGTTTAATAAAATTAGCTTAAACAAATGTAGTAAAGTGCAATATCAACGAAATATATAAAATATCTATCAAATAAATTCAATTTAAAAAGCAATTAATTAATTTTCCAAATGCCACCATATTAAAACAAGACGCATTTTTTGGGTTGCATGATTTTTTTCTTTTCAATGAAGTGCTTATGCATAGAGCTTCAATATTCCATGGCTGTGTCTGTTATTTGCTTCATTATCATTGTAGGGTTAGTGCAGATGAATTAAAAACCCGTATTATGTGTGAGTGTAACAATAATAGATTTGTGTAGTTTATTGTAAAACACTAGTTTCGAGTGGTGCAAATGGATGTGAAGTAGGAAAAAGTGAACGCAGCCATTTAAAAAAATATATATAAATAATATAAAAAACTAGGAAAATATGCAACAAATACCAGAAAAGAAGAAAAAATGTAGAGAAATTCCTTTGATAACAACAACAACAACAAAATGGAAAATATAAGAGAAAATATATAAACAAAAATAAGATTATATTTTTCATCGTTTCAGTATCCCATGAAAAATGCATAATGTAGATTATTGAGTTTATAATAACTTTATGAAGATCTAAAAAGCAACGTAAGTAATTTAAATTAATTTGTGTCAAAAAGCATTTTTTTTTATAAAAATAAAACTTATTAATCCCCACATAACGCCCTAGTTTATTTCATTGACATGCTTACGTTTATTAAAAGTACATAGGTACATATGTATGTATATATATTTGTAATTAAAAAACGTTAAGCTAGCAAAAACGCCCACCTTTAATTTGCTTTACAGTTTTATTTTACTATGTTTGGCTCTAACAACATGTTTATTCCAACAATTGTTGTTAAATATGACTGCATTTTATAAATGCTAAATGTTAACATAGAGTAGTAGTCTTAATAAATAATAATTTCCTAGTGATGTGGTTTATACCTTTAGTCGGTGCTTTGTGTTTTTATTTTTGTTAAGGCATTGTTATCGATAAATATACACTGAATTTTCTTTTTTCCGTATTTTGTTAGTGGAAAAATCAAACAAGTGTTAACATTTAAAATATCTCCAGCTCTCTCTCTTAATAGTCACAATTAATATTACTTTCTCTAGATGTAAATAAAAAAAAAATAGAAAAAGAGTGATAAAAATTATTATTTAATAATTAATAATTATCTTTATACCTATAAGATAATTATTAATTATTAAATGATAATATTTAATAATTATTAAAATTCTAAAAATAATATAAAATTCTAGGAATTTTTGTAAAGCTCTGTAAAAAGTATTTAAAATATATTAATAACAATGTAATTCCACAAAGTAAAAATACAAATCAAATAGGTACCTACAAATTTTATTTAATTGGCTATTTGGCAGTAAGTAATTTATAAGTCATTATTTTAATACAGCGCCATCTTTTGCGCAACCATGTTTAAAATTTGGCAATATGGTTATTATTGGAATGGTAATTAAAAGTACTATCCAACTAAATGAAATTAATAAAAAAATGAAAAATGGAAAAAATTTTAAAGTAAAATAAAAATATTTTTTATTTTTATTCTGCAACCGGTTACGCAGAAAATACTTAGTAAGCGAAGCCGGTGTTTGTTATACTAGATATAGAGGAGAAAAATCTTGCGTCCGGCCGAATGCCGGCTTTGAAAGAAATCTTTAGTTAGCGAAGCCGGTATTGGTTATATCATAGAGGAGAAAATCCTTGCACCCAGCCGAAGGCAAAAAATCTTTAGTAAAAGAAAAAAAAAAATGTTTTTTTTTAAATGTTTTTTGTGCTCACTCGAATTTTTTAATTAATTTTACATTAATTAAATATTACTTTTAATTGTCTTTCCAATGATACCCATATTACCCTATTCCGACTTGATATAGGTATTCGAGATATACCACATTTTAAATCCAAAATTTTTGGGGGTCCATTTTTTTCACTTGACATTTTTTGCTTAAAATTAACTTTTACACACAATGGGGGTTTTCACACTAGACTAATTGTGCTGGCATAAAATCGCAGTTTGTAGGCTTTTTCGGTGAAGAGAGTGGTTTTTGGTTGGCACAATTTTTCAACCAGCTTCAACCCCGCACAATCAGAACAAAACTAACACATACACACTTATGAAAACACAGGTTCTGCAAAGAAAATACTAACACACACAAAGCTGTGTATATGTGCACAATTTTATGCCAGCATAATTAGTCTAGTGTAAATACGAAAGAACAAAAGTTGTGCGGATTAAAAATTAGTCTAGTGTGAAAACCCCCAATAGGCTCATATTTTATTTTTTCCCTTAAAGTATGCAGTACCTTTACATCGGTAAAAAAAACGTCGTAGGTACTTTCACTGCTTTTTCTCCACTTTCTGTTGGAAATGATATTTTTGCGGAAATATTATGAAACAGGATACTAAGGTACCTTCTTACAAAATTTTGTTAAAATCCGTTCCGTACGTGATGCGATCGTAGACAGACTGACAGGTAATAAGTTACTGTTTTATTATATGTATAATTCAAGTTTTTATTTCTTTCTTGTAAAAGTAATTTTTTATCTCTATTTTTAAGGTTAATACCTATTTATAAAGCATAAAGCTTAATTAGTATCAGCTATATCATAGAAAACATAATAAATTCTTGCCATTGAGCTTCTAATCTTTTGCTTACAAGCTGCAAATCATTTAATGTCTAAACAAACAGCTGGGTACTGTCAAGATACTATAGTAAAAAAAAATTTGAAAAATTCTTTTATTTTCATTGGTATCAGTTTTATAATTATATTTTTATTGTTTTTTTATCACTTTTCTGTTGCAGTTTTATTATATGCTAGTTTGCCGGCCACTTTGTTTATTTTACTTTGAAAGTAGTTCACACAATATTTTAAGACTCTTAATTTTATAGTGCTTCAGATATGGTTTATGTATTACTTTATATAAAGCTACACATCCCTGGGTAATTACTCAGGAACATAGCCTTTATAGGTATAAAATTCTAAAATACACTAGCTAGAAAGTCTGCGTACAAAGATCTAATCATTATTAAAATCCTTAAAAACGATATGAGGATAGTTCTAATGAATTTAAAATTTATATTATTATTAGGGGTGTATTCATACTTCCATTAAGTATTAATATAAAAATAAAAATAAGCTAATTCAGCAAAAACAAAATTATGTGCTTAAATAATACAAGAAAAAGTCTGCGAACAAATCTATTATTGGCTTTATAAAGCACAGAATTTTCGTTGAATTTTGAAAATAAGTAACTTGTTTGATAACATTTTCTTTTAAGAACTTCAGCCAACCTCTATTGCAATGAGTGAACGAATTTTGTTGTATATTCAACTGATATTGCTTTACATGCACTTTTCAAATCTTTTAACATATTTTTCGATGTTCTTACATGCTAAAGTATTTTTCTTTCCAACAAATCCCATAAATGTTTAATAGGATTGAGATCTGGAGACTAGGGTGGGGTACGTAGCTGTTTTAATACATTATAGAGCAGCCAAAGCTTTAGAATATCGGCAGTGTGCTTTGGGTCATTATCTTATTGAAAAAATAATGGCCCTCAAATTCCAGTTTCATGACATATTGATTTAAATTTTCTTTTAAAATATTTAAGTACATATTGTCGCTTTTCCATTGTAGAAACAATAAACTGCAAGTTACCCACTTCATTAGCCGCCATGCACCTCCATACCATATTACCACCACCACTGTGTTTAACAGTGCCGCACAAGTTGAGTTTTTTCAAAGATGTACCGTGTTTTCTTCACACAATATGCCTTCCTTTCTTTTCTAAAAATGCAATACATATTCTCATCTGAGAATATAACCTTTTCCTAAACATCGCTGGCTTACTAATGTGTTCTTTTGCAAACAAAATTCATTTTTGCCAGTTCTTAAATGAAATTAAAGGGTTTTTACGGGATACACAGGCATGAAAACCACTTGTTTTTAAATTTTTTCAACAGTTTAATTCGCTATACTTTTATTAAATTTGGCTTTGATATTTTCAGCAGTTATCTTAGGATCTTGCTGCACTGAACTTATAATATACATATGTTTCCCCAGATTGTTAATTTTTATGGGCGTCCAGAAAGAGGCTTAAGAAGCAGACTTTTTCTACCTAGTGCATATAAAAAATTCTAAAATTATTGTAGAGTTCTGTCAATAGCCTTCTAAATCTCCCTCTGACAAAAATAAAAGGAGAGGCTATGTTTGTAGTACCGATGAACCGGTACACTGTCGAACTTCCAGTACTTTTTTCTATTTTCTCTTGGAAATGAGATATTGTTGCGGAAAAACTTATACTATATTTGAACCATGATACTAAGGTACCTTATAACAAAATTTTGTTAAAACTCATCCAGTATTTTTTACGTGATGCGAACATAGACAGTCAGACAGACAAAAATTCAAAAAATTGCTATGTTGTACCAGCAATAAAATGGTCAAAAAATATATCGTATACATGCGATGGAATATTGAAATGCAACAGATATACATCTATACAATTTATGCTCAACAATTTAAAATGGCTTACTATTCAACAAAGACTAGAACTAAATACACTGAAGTTCATACAAAAACTGAAGATGGGAAACGCGCCTCAATATTTATGTGATCAACTTCAAAATGTTGGACAAATACAACCATATAATCTAAGAAATGTACAGGATTTTAGACTGCAACAGGATGATATCAGACTAGGTAGTCAAGAGAACCAACGTGTCTTGTGAAGTTAGGGGGGGATTGCAGAGTGTCAAGGTCAATCTGGCCTAGACTGGATGCTGCGAAAACCGAGATACTCCTGGGTCTAGACAGGAAGGTTCTAAGAGCAGTGATCACTGGTCATTGCGCCATTAGGGCAATGATTAGCAACTGGGTCGTTGGTACACAGGAATTTTGTAGGATGTGCGAGGATGAGAAGGAATTGGAAACTGTTGAGCACGTCGTGTGTCACTGCCCGGTATTACAAAACCGCAGACTTAGATGGATGGTGATAGATTTCTCGATGGGCTCTTCGACATCGCGCGGTGTAAAATCGTGGATGTCGTCGGCTTCATCAAGGAAATCGGGTGGCTGAGTGATAGGTAGCAGGAAGCATAATACGTCTCTCTTTTTCCTCCCACTCTTCTTAGTTTTAGTTTTTTTTTTTAGTTTAGATGAAGGGAATCACAATGGATGTGACATATTTGGCACACCCTTCCTCACCTAACCCCAACCTAGACTGCAACCTGTATCAACTACAGCAATGCAGAGATCTCTTTTTTACAAGGGCCTTAATTTATTCAACATGCTGCCAAACGATATGCTAAAATGAAAGAAATCTTAATATTTTTAACCGAATATGTGTTCAATTTGTTAAAAATAATAATAATTCACAGAGCTTTTAACAAATAACAAGTATTTAGCAAAATTAATTAATTTTATTATAAATAGAATAATTAAAAGTATTTGTAATACTACTTATTAATAATGATAAAAAAAGAAATGGTCCTGTTATATTATATCGTCACCTAAAATGCAAAAGGCCGTAACTACTCAAAAATTTAAAATTTACTTTTTGTTTGATTATGACGAACTTAACCGAAACACATCTACACAGCAAATTTTACATGTATACGTCTAAAAATAACGACTTTATTGGTGAAAAACAAAAGGCCGTAACTGCAACGTCAACTAAACCAAAAGGCCGGAACTGCACTTTTCCAAAAAAAAAAATCAAAATAAAATTGGCTTTGATTATCTTTCAATGTGTGTTATGTTTGTTTTCTAAGTTTGAATCTAAAATGTGGATATTAAGTTTTAAGTAGTCTTTAATTTATAACGTTTATTCCTTCTCCTGTAAAAAACTAAAAAGTGTAGTTACGGCATTTTGCATTTTAGGTTACGATATGTATAGATAAAGGACATATTCATAAAAGATAACGGGTCTATGAAACAAATTTTAATACAAAATTTATAAATCAAAAATAAATTTTATAAATTTGGCGGTAATAATTCCTCCTTTTAAATCAAAAGTTATTAAAAGCCTAATTTTTCCCAATTTTAAACAAAAAAATTTTGTTTTTAAAGACTTTTTGTTAGTTTGACTTTTGTTTATGAATTTTAACATTAAATTCAATTAGGCATTCTTTACAATTTCTAAGCATATTACATATGCTACAATTAGATTTAAGCGCTTATTTTCAATTTTTTATCTTAAGTTTCTAGATGCAATTTAAAACAATTATAACAATTTAAAACCTTGGATATATAAATAGTAGTTTATTATTACATAATTACATACAGCTGCAGTCAAAAAAATAGCACCAAGCCTAAGAAAATATGTCTCCGATACATATTTTCCTATAGGTTAAATTGATATATTTCAAAATTTGTCACAAGACGCCTAGGAAACTGTATAACTACATAAAATAATAAATTTTACTTTTGCTAATTACTTTATTTTGAAATTTAGTCAAAAAAATAGCACTTCACTTCAATTTGTACTAATATTAAACACTAAATTAAGAACAAATTAAAAAGAATTATAAAGGTTGCATTTATTACATTGAGCATGATTTGTATATTCTAATTAATACCTTCTTGCATATCCTTTATTTGTAATAACGCCTGCACAACTTTTTGGCATCGAATTTACAAGATTATGGCATCTTTCCTTTGGTATTTTATTATAGGTTTGCTGGACAGCTGTCCAAAGCGCTTTCTGTTTTTTATATCTGTCCATAAATTCTAAATTTGTCTGGGCTCTGAGCGGGACATTCCATAACATTGACTTTATTGTCCCGAAACCACTTTGTCGCAAACTTGCTTGTGTGCGTCTTATTGTGGTTTTGTAGGTCCTACACCATAGTAAGAAAAACTACTCCATACCATTACGCTAGATCCACCGTGTTTTTTTTTTTTTATTTTATTTTTATTAAAAACTTTAACACTTAACCTAAAGTTATCACACAATTTACAGAGTTTTAGTCATTATACTAACTTTTCATCTATAAAATTAATTAATATTTAGTTTATAAGAGGATGTTTATTTTTTTTTTTTTTTTTAGTATTAGTAAGTAGTATTTATTGAATACTTTTAAATTTACAAAAAATTATAAAGAAATTTTACTTCAGAGGAAAGTATTATTATAAAAACCTCTGATTTGATATTTGATACAAGTTAATATTAAAGAAAAATGTATGTAATAATCTTATACACTCATACATACACATATAATTGTAAGTCATATATACACATTTAAGTATATACGCAACACATATACGCATGTATGGTGGCACAATCAAATAAATGAATTAGTCTTCTTTAAAAAAGGCCGGAAATTAGTGGGTTACTAGACATGCTACAAGAAACCTTGAAGCCTTCTGTTAAAAAATTTATTTTTTCGATAATTAATGTTATATTATTTTCTTCGTGAAGATCTTTGGTGGAGAAATGCCATGGTAAATTAAGCATCATCTTCAATAGCTTGTTTTAACAGATTTGAATTTTTGTAATGTGGGATTTTGCGCAAACTCCCCAAACTGGACAAGCATACAAAATTAAAGATTGAAAAATTACTTTAGCCAAGATTATTTTGTTATCACGCTTTAAAAATAATTTACGCCCGATTAGAGGATATAACACTGCTTTTGCCAAGTTGAATTTTTCAATCTGTTTTTTGATGTGTAGTTCAAATATTAGTTTTTTGTCCAGTAAAACACCTAAATATTTAACATTATTACTCCATTGTACATTAGTGCCATTGACTTTGAGTTGATTTGATGGATAGAAACACAAATTTCTTCTACGAGTAAAAAATATTGCGTTTGTCTTACTTTCATTAATTTTGATTTTCCATCTGTGGAAATAAGAAACAAGTTGATCTAAAGCTGGTTGTCCACCGTGTTTTATGGTTTTAGTTTTGGGTTGAATTCTGCATTTGGGGGGTCTTCTTACGTAGGAATGCGATCCTTTGCTTGTAAATAATACAATTGTGGACTCATCTACCACTTATTTTTCCGTTGGAATGAGAAACTACATTTTGTCGCTGGTGCGTATTATTTTGAACGGCACTGTACAAAACATGTTAGTCAATTTAGATAAATTCTTAATACATGTTTGTTCTCATATGTATGATCCTAATACCCGAATAAAAATGTTCTAACCAGTTTTGATTTGCAACTTAAATTGATTTTTTTTATTATAATAATTAAATTGTTAACATAATAATTTGTTTTAAATAATAACAAAAGTAGATTAGATACAAGAGTGCTGATGACAGACGTCGCTGTCTAGAAAATGTGCATTCCGCTCCTGCTGGTGTCTAAAAATTAAATTTTCCCAATTTTTCTTTAATATTATCACCTAATTTGTAATTTAATTAATTCTTTCTTAGAGAGAATAAAATCGAACTTAAGCTTGATTATAAATTTCATTGTATTAACAAAATGTTTAATTTTTTTTTTAATAAATTTGTCTTACCATAATACCATGCCAGCTGTTATTTTTTAAACAATCTGTTATTCTAGATTGAGACTTACGTTTTTATTTAATCATATTTATCACTTTGTCTGTATATATTTTTAGACATAATATAACTATGTATTTATGTATGTGATATTTATTAAGATTTTGTGATTAATATCACTGTTTTTAAGTACCTTTTACAACGCATTGTTTAGTTTAACGATAAGTACTTTTGTTAACGCATGACCAACAGTTAGCAAGGATTTGTTGTTTTGAGGGATTAAATTTTAAAACATCATGTCATGTTTTTGATTAAATCCACGAGTTTATATTCCTGCAGGTAGGGTGATAGTTTCTATATAAACGTTTATGCTTGTGAGAATAAAAATTTTGCAATTTTGTTTATTTCTTGAACAGTAATAAAATCTGTGTTTTTGCAGATTGTTTTTTTTTTTTTTTTTTTTTTTTTTGACTGGCCAAAAGTAAATTATTTATTTAATTTTTTTTTTTTTGTGAATGTTGTTGTTTTTTTTGTAATATGAGTTTTATATATACTATTACCTAAACGTGGGTTTATATTTTATCTTAGAAATAAGATAATTTATATAATTTTTTTAACAAATAATGCTACGTTTGTAGAAAAACAAAAATATTATGGTGCAATTTATTGTGCATTAAAACAAATATCAATTTTTTATATTTAATAAAATAATTGAACAAATAAAAAATTATTCAATTGATACCTCAACGGCAGATAACTTTAACAAGCAATTGTTTAAGGCTCACGAATTAACTATTTCAAAATATATCTTTTTTGCTTAGTCACGAAAAGCTGGTTTTAATAACGTTTTCCACTGTGGGAAAACTGATGTCTTTACACCTTCTCTGAAATATTAGTCCAATAAGCTTACCCCGATTTTCTCTGGGGTTACCACTGGTATTAACGTCTACTTCCTTGCGATGCTTAATTATTTTTATTGTTAGGTGTGTTTATTCCAAAATAGAGGAGAAAAAAAATCATGCTTCGTAAGTTTCAACTCTACTAAGAAAAATTTTGGTTAAATCTTCAGGTGGCTGATATCTTTTCCGCATGCTTAGAGCGCACTACGCCAACACAGGCTCTTTTTACCATGTTACACTGGCTTCTAGCTGATCTTATGGCCAAACAACTGGCCGTGAACTCGACAATACTACTCAGTGCAACATGGGCATGGAGACCGACTATTCCTGGGACTATAGATTATTGTTCACACTCACGCATGTGAGGGTGTATCAATGTCTGGCACGTCTTCCACGTTGGCGCATGATCGCCATCATGAAGACGTGCTTGAAGTCTGTATAAAGACTGATCTAAAACGAAAAATGGAGTTTTCAAACCAGGATGAAGTTTAGGCTGCAAAACCAGTGCAGCACTGTTCAGGTTGAAAAACAAAAATTTATTTAAATTTTTATATTTTCCTGGCATAAAAGTAATATTTTTTCAATGGAACCTTCAACTTCAGGTATTTGGAAACTCAAATATGTATCTCAGTTAAATATTTTTGTTGTAGAAATATTTTTATATTTTTTTTTTTTGAAAATTGGCATAAAAAACAATCATTTTTCACTTTCAAGTAGAAATTCAAATCCGGTTTGGGGAAGCTTGGGTAAAAAAAATTTTTTTTTGGAATTTTCTATGATATGTCTACCTACAAATCATATAAAAATTTTTTGGGGTTTTTTGCGATAAGAAGGAAAATTGTTTTGTATTTCAACATTAAAGAAAAATTCGTGATAGTAATGATCGATGGAAAGGTATGTAATTATATAACAGAAACAAAGTCAACTCAATATATTTGTGGTGCCACGAGAGTTCAATTCAATAAAGATTTCAATTCAAAGAGTTCAATTCAATAATAATACTTTGCAGTTCGGTTTATACATTCTGCATGGTTGGATAAGATGTTTTTAGTTCTTTCGTCAATTGTCATATAAAATTCCAATCAAAAAATGGCAAGCAAGGTCTGAAACAGAAAAAAAGTAGTGAATGAAACCAGATCAACAATACAGATCGAGTTCAGACAAAAATACGAACTTATAGTTGACCGACCAAAACCTGGATTTGAAAACTCAAATGACGGGAATACAGCCAGACGTTTTTTTTTTTTTAAATCCCGAAGTTTCTGCGGAAATTACAAAAATAGAGGTTGAACTAAGCAAAAAGTTACATACTATTTTAGTTGCTGAATCGCGCGGTCATCAGATTAATGTTGAAAAATTTTGAAAATTTACTTTATCGACTGCAAAATACATTGTTGAAAAATACCCATGGTATAACATGTCTCCCACTTTACATAAGTTTTTAATACATGGTCCGCAGATTATTACTCATGCACTGTTACCTACTGGCCAGTTATCGGTGGAAGCACAGGAAGCTCGTAATATAGATTTTAAATCATACAGAGAACATTCTTCACGGAAATGCAGTCGTGAAAAGTCCAATGAAGATATTTTTAATAAGATCTGATCCTATTATTATTAATATGAGCAAACATTACAAAAAGAAAATTAGCCTGTTACCACAGCAGGTATCGGACCTTCTATTATTACCCGAAATTTCTCAAGAAATTAATTCCGATGATATTTATTCTTGTGACAGCGAATATGAAGACTAATAGTATTAAACATAAAATGTAAATTTATATTAATAAAAACTTTTTAATAAATAAAGATTTGTAGGGCCTATTTCCGGGAAAATTTTGTATGTGGGCTATACGAAATCATTTACCGATTGTGTTGAATTATTGTATGTTGAGTTACTAGCCTAAAAAAATCAAATTGCTTATATTTCATTCATTTATCTTAAAAAATTGAGCTTCCAAATGAACACCACTGGTGTTAAATAAAATTTTTTTTTTCAAAAATGATTTTTTTAAGTAGTAATGACCCACTTAATACTACGAAACGAAAAAATAAGTGCTATCTCTAACGCCTGAATTAAGAGCCGTTTTAAGCACTTTCAACCCAATGTGCGACGTCCAGATTGATTCGTGAATGACGGACATCTTTAGATGAGATGGGGCACAGGGGTGCCCGGAAATGAAATTGCAGAGAACTTGTTAGATCTGAAACATACCTTCCTTCTAACTTCCTTATCTGCAGCACAGTTTCTAGAACTCGTGTGATGTTTCTGTAACAAAAAAAGGATTACTATTATTAAGATTTGCGCAGATTATTTGCGTATTTGTTTCAATTTTTACGAAATGGAATGTGACTCTTTGATGTACCGCGGTAAAATTTTCAGTTTGTCCACCTTTTAATAAAAATTATATTTTCGTTGAAAACTCTTCAGTCTTTTGAGAGCCTAAAAACGAACTACACTGATAAAAAACCGACGTTCCAATTCACAAGAGATCTTCTTTTATATAAACGCAGCTATATGAATGTGGGTTCTATATTCCAGAACATTTCGCAACATTAGAAAGTATTCTGGAATGTTCTACAGTAATCTGAATTGTTTTCCCGAATGTTCCCAAAAGTTCCACACCATTCCTAAACATTCGACAACGTTTTGGATTGTTATGGAATCTTGTGGAATGCTCTTAAAATTACTGGACTGTTTTAGGAATTTCCAAAGAGTTCAAGTTATAGCGTGTATATCTTAAAACATATGTTCTTTAATTAAAAACGAATAGAGGATAGAGGTCTATGACACCATATAATTCCCTTGACCGTACCGGGACTCGTTACTGAGTTATGTCACTACCTTCGGTGGGCTTCGTATTCCCATCGTCAAAAAATAAAATAAACCTTAAGTAACATAAACATGTAAGTAAAAGCCTGGTCAAGCTTTAACTCGAAAACGCACGTTATTCTCAGAGTAGCTAGTCAAATTTAGAGTTTAGTTCTCTACTATAGATATAGAATAATTACTTTGTATGGGGGGAAATTTCAGGAAGATCGGTTTACTGGTGTAGAAAGCTATAGCTTTGCAATAAATAAACAAAACCTTTTTGTGTTTTATATATTTTATAGATAGATGTTGATATTGAATAAATTCCCATTCCTCCTTTATTTGATAATAGCTGTGTCCGCCACTTCGTAAGCGCCTTTACAATATTTTTTTCGATTTTGCTTACTTTGTTAGTGCTTCAGTTATGGTTTATGTATTTAATTTATATAAAGGGTCTCATCCCTACTAAAATATGCACCCTTAAAGTATGCATATCGGTAAAATTGCGTACTTTCACTGCTTTTTCTCCACTTTCTCTTGGAAATAAGATATTTTTGAGAGAAAAAAACCCTATATTTGAATCAGGATACTAAGGTACCTGCTCACAAAATTATGTTATGATTATGATGCGAACGCAGACAGACAGACAGACAGGAAATAAGTTACTGTTTTATTATTAGATTAGATTAACATACATACCTACTTTTCTTTTCAACTTGTTTTTAATAAATTCTTTGTTTTTAATTTTCAGATAACTATTTCTGTAACACATCGTTTTCCAATCAACAAGAATTTTACAACAAAGTCGTTTTTCTAAAAAAAAGGACTCTAAAGAAAAAGCTAAACGTACAAATCAAATATAAATCTAAATATTTAAAAATTTAAAAACAAATCACTACTTTAACATATTCACATATCACAAAACAACTTTAAATTAAATTATAATTTAATTTAATGTATTTCAAATACAAATAAGTCTGCTATAATAAAGAAAAATAAAATAAAATATATTTTACTTTTTAACAAATTTACAAACAAACAAAAATAATAACAAATAAATAAAAATACTCTCTCACACTAAACAAAACCCAACAACATATTTAAAAAGTTGTGGCTTCCTTACAACTAATGGATCCATATCATCATATACGACAACATGTAAGTTGTAAAGTAATTGTTATTTACTCACAAACAAAAAAAACGAATTGAATAAGCTGAGAATTGCTTTGTATTTTGTCACAAAAAAACAGATAATAATATTAAATAATTGATATTTTTTATTTTATATTTTACTTTTACTTTTATAGTATCAACCACCCTCTAGACCAGAATTGCATCAAAAATGCAATCGTGGTTCTCATTCAAGTGATACAAGTTCAGCATACAGTGGCAGTGATACAATGGCATCCGTTTATGGTTCATCACTGGATGGTGAAGAGATTGATTTCTCTGGTTTGGTCGAATCAACAGTTGATTCAGATGAAGAAGATTTGGCAGAGTCTATGGACGTAAGTTAATTTTTTTTTATTTAGATATAAACAAAAATGATTATATTAATAATCTATTAATTAAAGATTATAATTCTTAGCTTTTCATTTTCTTTTTCATTTGGTTAATTGATTATTTTGTTATTCTCGTTAATTTTTTTACTTTTCATTATATTTTGTGACGTTGCCAACCGTTGAAAGTGAACCTAAAATTATTTTTAAACTTCTAATAAGCTGACACAAATGAGAAAGCAAAAGAAATTATTGTTTCGAAAATTTGAGTTTTAAAAATGGTTATAAAGAATGATAAACATCATATTAAATTTCTTCTTTATGTTCCCTTAGTCAAAGACTTGGATAGATTGAGTCCGATGGGTGACTTTATTTTTTAGATCGATACAACTCATTTCATTTCAAAAAATTGTTTTTCCTGTGTTGATCTTAGTGTTATCCATTTCACTAGTTATTAAAAACACCCTAAGAGTGAACCCAAGCTAGTCATTTCATGATTTTTTACTCCGAAAAAATATTTAAATCTAAAACTTGTTCATTAAAATTTGTTAAACAAATACAAAAAATAATAAGACAGATCGAAAAAAAACCATCAAAGTTTTAGTAGTTGAAAATGAACTAACAAATTAAAAAATTTTGTGGGCGTTCGCTGCCCACTTTTATAATTATAATGATGTAAAATGGTAGAATACTCCAATATGTGTAAAGTTTCAATAGAATCGATTGAAGAGAAGTATTTAAACAAATATTTATAATGTATGGGCGTGGCTCTGTCACTTTTACCTTACTATAATATTATATTGTCAGAATAATTTAATGTGTTAAAATTTCAATAGAATCTGTTAAATATACATTTATTTGTATAAACACCTTTCTAAACTAATTTTACATTTTTAGAATAATTCAATGCTTGTACGTAGTTTTGATAGAGATCGTTAAAAAAATTAATTTAAAAGAATTTATATTCAATGGGCGTGGCTCCACCCACTTTTGCAATTATAATTATGTATTGTTAGAATAACTCAATGTATATGCAAAGTTTCAACAACATACGTTAAAGAGAAGTACTTCAAAACATATTCCTCATAAGGGCATGGCCCCTCCCATATTTCTTATTGTGATCTTGCATTTTCAGAATAAATTACTGTGTGTGTATAAGTATTTCAAATAAATTAGTCAAGTGCGAGTTAGACTCACACACGTAGGATTCCGTACTATGTTCAGTATAATTTAAAAATTCCAGTTGTTTATTTCTTTTTGTCTTATGGGACACCCTTAAATTTTAAAATTAAAGTAATATTTGGAAAATTGCATCATAATTAGAACACCCTTTAAATTTTAATATGTAATTGATTTTATAGCGGCCATGGTAATACACTTTCTATTAAAATATCAGGAGCCTACCTATTGCGGTTAAAAAAATAAGGTAATATTCGTGAAAAACACGTTACTAATGGACACACTTCAATTTTAAGTATTTGTTATAGCGACCAAAGTAACACATCTACTGTAAATATTTCAAGAGGGTATCTATTACGGTTTATAAAATCTTGTCACTGTCGGAACACCCTTTAATTTTATTATTCATTATAGTGGCCATAGCAACTTCCTTTCTATAAATATACTAAAAGTCTACTTATTGCGATTAAAAAATAAGTCACTATAAGTGAAAAATATGTCACTGTCGGATCACCCTTTAATTTTTAGTAATTGTCATATCGGCCGTGGCAACGCATCTTCTGTAAAAAAATTTCAAGAGTCTACCTGTTACGGTTCAAGAAATAAGGCTTTATACATGCAAATCACGTCACAGGCGGAAAACCCTTTAATTTTTATTATTTGTTATAGTAGACATAGTTATACACCTCCTGTAAAAATTTCAAGATTCCACCTATTCATTCAAAACTTCGGATATATACATGCAAATCACGTCACTATTGGAACACCCTTTAATATTTAAGTTCAATTTTGTATACTTGTTTATAAAAAAAAAATAGTTTTAATTACAGTCTGCAAATTGTAAGTGGTTTCCTCTTACAGCTAAAAAAAAAGACATAAACGTAAATAACACGTTACTTTTGGAACACCCTACGTTTTAGTATTTGTTGCTATTGTGGCCGCAGTTATACACTTTTGGTAAAATTTTCAAGAGTCTACCTATTATGGTTCAAAACTTAGGCCTTACACATACAAAGCACACCACTATCGGAACACCCTTTAATTTTTAGGTTTATTTTTTTAGACTTGTTTATAAAGCGAACTAAGTTTTAATTACTGTTTGTAAGAAATAAACACATATTCGTAAATAACACCTCTCTATCGGAACACCCTATAAGTTTTAATATTTTGCTATAGCGGCCATAGTTATACACCTTTGGTAAAATTTTCAAGAGTCTACCTATTATGGTTCAAAACTTATACAGGCCTTATACATGCAAATCACTCCACTATCGGAACACCCTTTAATTTTTAGGATTATTTTTTTCAGACTTGTTTATATAGCGAACTAATTTTAATTTAGTGCTTGAATATTTTTAGTGAATTCCTCCTACAGTTCAAGAAATAAGCACATATATGTATGTGAATAACAGCTCCCTATCGGAAAACCCTATAAGTTTTAGTATTTGCTAGTATAGCGGTCACAGTTATATAGTTTCTGTGAAAATTTCAAGCGCCTACATATTACGGTTTAAAACTTAGGCCTTATACATGCAAATCACACTACTATCGGAACACCCTTTAATTTTTAGTTTTATTTTTTTATAGTTGTTTATATGGCGAACTAAGTTTTAATTACTGCTTACATATTTTTAGTGTATGCCTCCTACAGCTCAAGAAATAAACACATATTTGTGAATAACACCTCTCTATCGGAACACCCTATAAATTTTATTATTTGTTGCTATAGCGGGCAAAATTATACACCTTCTGTAAAAATTTCAAGATTCTACATATTATGATTCAAAACTTAGGCCTTATAAATCAAAATAACACCACTATCGGAACACCCTTTAATTTTTAGGTTTATTTTTTAGACTTGTATATAAGGCGAACTACGTTTTTATTACAGTTTGTAAATTTTTAGTGTATGCCTCCTACAGTTCAAGAAATAAACACATATACGTGAATAACACCTCTCTATCGGAACACCCTATAAGTTTTAATTTTTGTTGTTATAGCGGCCATCGGTATACACCTTCTGTGAAAATTTCAAGAGTCTACCTATTATGGTTCAAAACTTATGCCTTATACATGCATTCCACACCACTATCGGAACACCCTTTAATTTTTAGTTTTATTTTTTTATACTTGTTTATATAGTGAACTAAGTTTTAATAACTGTTTGTAAATTTCAAGTGTATCCCTCCTACAGTTCAAGAAATAAACACATTTTCGTAAATAACACCTCTCTATTGGAACACCCTATAAGTTTTAGTATTTGTTGCTATAGCGGCAACAACAATACATCATCTGTGAAAATTTCAAGAGTCTACCTATTACGGTTCCAGAGATAAAAGGCGCTGACAGACGGACAGACATTGTAGCGAAAACAATAGGGTTTCGTTTTTACACTTTGTGTACGGAACCCTAAAAATATTATTTTCTAAGTACGCTACCCCGCCCACTTTTACAAACAAAACCTTACGTTGCCAGAATAAGTCAATGTGTGTGCAAAGTTTTGATAGAGATAGTTACAAAAATTAATTTAAAAGGCTTATTAACATTCAATAGGCGTAGCTCCGCCCACTTTTGTATTTAGAACTAAATATTGTCAGAATAATAATAAAGTTTCAACAACATCGGTTGAATATAAGTATTTCAAAACCTATTCCTCGTGTATGGGCGTGCCCCCGCCCATATTTCCTATCGTAATCTTGCCTTTTTAGAATCAAGTACTGTGAGTGTGTGTAAAGGTTTAATGAAATCGGTATAATGTAAGTATTTAAAAAAATTTATATTTTAAATACGTTGCCCCGCCTACTTTTTTAAACCAAACCTTACATTGTGAGAATAAATGAATGTTTTTGCAAAATTTTGATAGAATCAGTTAATAAAATAGCACTTGCAAAGTTTATTTGTGTCGAATTAGCGTACCTCTGCCCACTTTTGTAACCATATTATCAAAATTATCATTACTATACATACGAGTATATCATTAAATTATCATCATTATTATCAAAATAATGTACAAAGTTTTAATAGAATCGATTAAAGAAATGTACATACTTTAAAAAACCCCACATCGTATGGGCATGGCTCCGCCCACTTTCTTATTATAATTTTGTGTACTTGTAATACAAAACTTATGCAATAGAATCGGTGAAATGTAAGTATTTTAAAAACAATTCTTATGTCGTATTTACATACATGCCTCCACCCACTTTTCTAAAATAAACCTTAAATTGTCAAAATAATACAATATGTGTGCAAAGTCTTGATATAATCAGAAAATATTATTTTATTAATAAAGACGGCTTCGCCGTCTTTATTATTATAAACTCTAATACTTTCAATAAAAAAATAGTGCAAAGTTTAAATAGAACCTGTTAAATGTAAGGACGGCGAAGCCGTCTTTATTATTATAAACTCTAATACTTTCAATAAAAAATAGTGCAAAGTTTAAATAGAACCTGTTAAATGTAAGGTTTGTAAAAACATACTTATTTCGTATAGGCATGGATGCGCCCACTTTTTCAAACTAACCCTTAAATTGACATGATAATTCAAATTGAATGGAAAGAGTTACGTTAGGTAGGTTAGGTTGCACGGGTCGACGGCTCCGTGTAGAAGAGAAACCGATTCACCTTTTGGTCCCAAAGAGGAATGAGCAGGAAAATACCTGCTGAACCAAACTTTAGGTTAGGTGCAAAGTCCAGAAATCCGGATAAATGAATTTATCCTTTTAATATCACAACCCGTTAGATCTGCAAGGTCTTGCAGTATCGGATAGCCAAGCAGCGACGCCCTTTCCGTGGATAGGGCCGGGCAGTGACATAGGAGGTGCTTCACTGCCTCTTCCTCCTCCTCGTCCTGACAACTTCTACAGAAATCATTGTACGGAAGAAGCCAGTAGTGTGCCAAGTAGCTTCTTCTGGAAATTGTCTTTACAGCAACTTAGTGGAACGCCAACTAGTTGATCTCTCTCTTGATCTCTAAGGTAGGTTCCAGATCTATCCAGTTCGTCCGCAGTTTAATTTCCTGGCACTCCCACGTTCCCCGGAACCCAAAAGAGTTCCAGGTTGGAATGTCATCCATCTCATCTATGTCTAATGTCTGGCATTCACTGGACGTTGTATAAACGCCCGATAAGGAATATATCGCAGCTTTGCTATCGGTACAGAATTGGATATCTTTACCATATATCCTGTGATACCTTTGCCAGTTTGCCGCTCTTTTAATGGCAAAAATTTCAGCCTGAACAGTGCTGCATTGGTTTTGCAGCCTAAACATCATCCTTATTTGAAAACGAGGGATGAAGACGCCTCCCCCCGTGCTTGAGCACGTCCTCTTGTAACGGTCATGTGTCAACATAGATGACGTGCATGAAATTGATACGCCTGAACCTTTGGTCGGCATGGCTGAGGGTGCACAATAATCAATATTTTCCGGGATAGTCGATATGCGCACACATCCAAAAATAGTCGCATGGCCGAAAATCTTCGATTTCCATGCCCCGGTTGCACTAAGCCTTATTGCCGAGTTCAAGGCCAGCTATTTGGCCATTAGATCGGCTGGAAGCCAGTGCAACATTGTGAAAAGAGCCTTTGATGGCGTCGTGCTTATGGCACTCGTGATCATTAAGGCTGAAGTGATGCAAAAAGTTAAAAAAAAAAATTTTTGTTGAAAGGATGTGGTTTCGCCCACCGGAAAGTGGATCAAATTTAGTTTGCAAGAAATTGTTTGCAGACAACGTGGCAGGTTAAACTTAAGAAGAACTTTTAATAAAATTATTTAATCTTATTTAATTTTAAAAGTTTTTAAACCTTGGTTTTATTTATTCACATCTATTTTATTTATCAATTTTTTAAATAAAAATTAAATTTGATTGAAATAATCACGTGTGTCGTTATTATTCATTTTTATGCGCTAAACAACAATTTGTTTATTTTATGTTTAAAATTTGTTGTGGGGGCCATTTGTTGTTATTTCATATAATCATCTTTAAAACCATAATTTCTCTTTGGATGTTTGAAACACCCTATATTACGTAGTAAACTATATATGTATGTATGTAAATTGCATCTAATATGAATGATAATTATGATTATGTTAGTTAGTTAGTAAGTGATTTAGTTAATGTACACGACTTTATTATCTTTTCTATTAGTTGCTATTGTTGAACGTTCATTTTACAAATCTCCCATACATTTTAAGTAGCAACGACAAAAGCATAAAATATTAAACTGTACGAAATATAACAGCAATAATAGCAACTAAAACGACGACCAGTGACAATAAAGTAGCAATAATAAAAAACTATAATAAATGGTGTAAAAAAAAATTTATATAAAATATATACATTCTCAAATAAGATTAACCTAAAGTGGGACAATGTACAACATATACAGTGGCGGTCAAAATATGAAAACTAATATTACATATTTATCAGCCTTAAATTTTCCTTACGAGATAGTGTATTAAATGGACGCAAAGTACTTTGAGTTGCTGCGACTCTTACGTATTTTATCCACCCCAGATATACTATTATCTGATAACCACTTAAGGCGATATTCATTTAATTAGGAAATGAAAAGAAAATGCGAAAAGGAAATTAAAAAAATGCTTAAGAGATTCTAGCGCATTACTAGAGCCCTAAGTATATATATATGTCAACAGTCAGTCAGCGCTTAAGACCTTGGAAAAGTTAGGTTAGTGAGGCAGCTGTGTATGCAGCTTACTTGGGGCCATATGCTGGTCCCTTTGTGTTACCTACAAATAAAAGAAAGGGAAAAATAAAGAAAACGATAAAAGAAAGATTCGAGTAAAGAAAGATACACAGTTAAGCAGACAGACACAGACAAGAGAAGAAAAGAGGGTTGCCACAGAGGGTGTATTGGTCGAGACATGCAATCAGTGAAGTATCTATGCCTGGCCAAGTGGGTTGGAAAACCAACCGCACCTGCTCAGAAAGGAATTAATCCTGCTTGGTTTCAATAGCGAAACACAAAAAAGGCTTTCGTAATACCTTTGTCCAAGGTGCTGAAGACGTCGAGGTTGTAGTGCAGAACACAGGCAAAGTAGGTGTACCTTCTCTTTCTTATCTTGGGAACTTCTGCAAAAGTCGTTGTTGGGGAGGCCCATTATTCTCGCATGAGTTTCTAATAAACAATACCCAGTGACCGTTGCTATCAAGTCCCGTAGCTGCATTTTCGCCATCCAAAGTCGCAAAGTTGTTGGAAAGTCTAGAATAAACTCACAACTGGCGGGCAAATGTAAAAGGGCCCTTGATGAAATGATAAGCAAATATAATATTAGCTATGGATGCGTCAAGGGGAATGCCATTACTCACGTACTTGTGATGTGGAGCTCTGCAATGAACTCTGATATGCGTGAGAGAACGGTGCAACCTCCGCAACAATCAGTCACTATTACAAGGATACGTATATTTTTGGTAGATCTGATCAGTACTGAAGAGGTGTAGAGACCCAGACTAGACTAGAGGTGTAGAGACCCAGACTAGACTCAAGGACTAACATAACTCCAGAGAAAGTTATCGGGGTCTCTTTTAGTGAAATAACTGGTCATTACTCGCTTAGAGCTAGCACCAGTTTAAGGGATAACGGCTCTCCAGATCTTTGGAGGTTGCGCGAGAATAAATAATGAACTTTGATATGCGTGAGAGAACGGTGCAACCAACATCAGTCACTATTACAAGGATACGTAAATTTTTTGTAGATCTAATCAATACTGGAGAGGTGTAGAGGCCCAGACTACACTCTGTAAGGACTAACATAATTCTAGACAAAATTCTCAGAGTCTTTTTTAGTGAAAAACGGGTCATTACTCGCTTATAGCTAGCACCAGCTTAGGTGATAACGGATCTCCAGATTTTTGGACGTTGAGCTAGAACAAAGAAGAGTAGGACTATTTATAGCTGGCGACTTCTTTTGGTATAATAATAATAAGGAATTTATTAGCACCATTCTTCCTAACTTCACAGACAATGACACATACATACTTAAAAGCGGAGTTTAGTAAATACCAGCTACAACGTTTATGTTTTTTCACCCCGTGGGAATGTAGCAGCTAGCTGAAAATTACTGATTTGTAGTTATGGATTAAAAACAACGTTTGCTCTAATTATTCTCAATTTTTACGATTTCAAATATGAGGGAAATTTTGTAAATTTTTTTTATTGTTTTACTTTTGATGTCGTCAGGGGCCGTACTATACGACCCAACCTTATTTTCTATTTTTCTTAATAACCTACAATAGAATGTGTTCTAATAAAGTCAATGAATTTGTTTCTTGTGCCGCCTGGTTTTATTTAAAAATTATCAATTCGTTATCGATTAGCCGAGGATCGCTCAAAGCATTGAGAAGAAAATGCATCCAAATTCAATAATTATTGAATGAGTGATGGTTAAATTTAAACAGTATAAATTGTTATAATACTTCCGTTATTCTTCGAAGAGCTGGCCAATACTTTAAAATACTTTATGGCCTATATTCATAGGCCCCCAACCAAAAAATGTTAGAAACCTACATTGTTGAAAGTTTGTATTCCCTTGATTTAAAATTGTTACATATTTTGTTCTCTTTGTGAGATTCTGGTTGAGATTGTGTATGTGCTCACAGACCCTTGGGGTTTGCGTTGGGGCTCTTGCCTATATTATATTTGCAAACTGACACGTTGTGTATTACGGGTTAAAATCGAAAGATTGTGAATACCAAGATGTTATTCAAATCATTTGTTTATCCTTCGTCTAAAAGTTATCAATAATCGATATACATATTTATGTGCGATCGTTATAGGTATGACGATGACGAGTAAAGGGAAGGAAAACAACTATGTACATGTATTTTTGACCACTACTGTATATAAAAACAACAATTTAAAGCAAAAAATCATAAAAAATAGTAACTGTATTAAATGTAGGTATTAAAGAAATGGATAAAATACTCAAACGCACACACATGTACATACATACATACAAACACATAGATAACATTCGTCATGCAAAGAAAAACATTTTTTATTGTATCGTAGACCTTTATTGTATGAGAAAAATGAAAAATGTTTTGTTAATTTAGTTAAATTATTTAACAAAAAGCTGTGAAAAGACTTGACTATTGGCGACGACACTCACAATGAAAACGTTGTATTAAAGCGTGTTTAAAAGAAAAGTAATTAAGTGCAATGAATTGTAAAGAAAGTTTCTTCTGTTGTTGCCTGACAACAAAAATGATTTTTAGCGAAATTATTGTTTGTGGTAAAATCTAACATAAAAAACTTTACTATAGTCTAATATTTTTCTTAACACTATTGTCCATTTATAAACCTGCTAACACACAGACATTTTTATGTATGTATGTAACGAGTGATTTTTTAAGAGCTTGAGAACTTTTTTTAAAAAAAAAACGCATAAAATTTGCAAAATCTCATCGGTTCTTTATTTGAAACGTTAGATTGGTCCATGACATTTACTTTTTGAAGATAATTTCATTTAAATGTTGACCGCGGCTGCGTCTTAGGTGGTCCATTCGGAAAGTCCAATTTTGGGCAACTTTTTCGAGCATTTCGGCCGGAATAGCCCGAATTTCTTCGGAAATGTTGTCTTCCAAAGCTGGAATAGTTGCTGGCTTATTTCTGTAGACTTTAGACTTGACGTAGCCCCACAAAAAATAGTCTAAAGGCGTCAAATCGCATGATCTTGGTGGCCAACTTACCGGTCCATTTCTTGAGATGAATTGTTCTCCGAAGTTTTCCCTCAAAATGGCCATAGAATCGCGAGCTGTGTGGCATGTAGCGCCATCTTGTTGAAACCACATGTCAACCAAGTTCAGTTGTTCCATTTTTGGCAACAAAAAGTTTGTTAGCATCGAACGACAGCGATCGCCATTCACCGTAACGTTGCGTCCAACAGCATCTTTGAAAAAATACGGTCCAATGATTCCACCAGCGTACAAACCACACCAAACAGTGCATTTTTCGGGATGCATGGGCAGTTCTTGAACGGCTTCTGGTTGCTCTTCACTCCAAATGCGGCAATTTTGCTTATTTACGTAGCCATTCAACCAGAAATGAGCCTCATCGCTGAACAAAATTTGTCGATAAAACACATTTCGAACCGAACACTGATTTTGGTAATAAAATTCAATGATTTGCAAGCGTTGCTCGTTAGTAAGTCTATTCATGATGAAATGTCAAAGCATACTGAGCATCTTTCTCTTTGGCACCATGTCTGAAATCTCACGTGATCTGTCAAATACTAATGCATGAAAATCCTAACCTCAAAAAAATCACCCATTATATACATATTTTTATATAAAATTCAGCGGATTGAGGTATTGAAAACCTGAAACTGTGTAAATCTTTTCAGCACAATTAAAAATAAATTAATTTGTCGACATTTGACTTAGTGTATGAAACCTCAATATATTATTTCCTAATTTTATTATTAAAAAAATATAAATCCGGCAAGTAAGAGTCAGACTCATAGACATAGGGTTCCGTACTTAATTGTTTCATGTCTTTTATGGGGCCCATTTAATTTTATGTTGGAATTACTTCATTTCAAAAATTTTAAATGTCTGCTTGGTGTTGAATATCAGGTCACTATCGATACACCCTATAATTTTTAGTAATTGTAATTATAGCGGCCACAACACTACACCTTTTGTGAAGATTTCTAGAGTCCATCTATAACGGATCAAAAAATGCAATATACGTCAAAATCACAATATCGAAACAACCTTTAATTTTGAGTTGAAAATATTTTAGAATTTCAGTAATAAATTTCAAATTACTGCAAATTTCGGTTAAAAAACTAAATCCACATACGTGAAAATCACGTCACTATCGGAACACCCTTTAATTTTGACTTTTATTTTTTATACTTGTTTAAAGCGAACATACATATATAGTTTTAACTACTCATTGTAAATTTCAAGTGTTTCAAATATCTCAAGCCTATCGGAACGCCCTTTAATTTTTATTAACTATTGCTATAGTTAGTAAAAATTATGGTAATACAAGTGCTGAAAATTTCAAAAGTCTATATATTACACTCCCAGAGATACATAGAAGGCGCTGACATGTCTGTCAGCGAAAAAAATAGGATCACGTTTTTCCCCTTTGGGTAAAAACTTTGATTAAAGAAATAATTGCACGACATCTAAAAATATTTTCATTTCACTCATTTCAAAACCTTTCCACTTTCATTGCAGAGTCTCAATGTCCGCGATGCAGTGCGCGATTGTTTGGAGAAAGATCCATCTGAACGTACCGAAGAAGATGTCGAAATTCTTCTGGAATTTACACAGGGCCTCAAGGCCTTCACAAATATCACCCTGGCTGTACGGCGAGCTCTTTGTTCGGTTATGGTATTTGCCGTTGTCGACAAAGCCGGCACTGTCGTCATGTCCGATGGCGAAGAGCTTGATTCTTGGTCTGTTTTAATCAATGGTGTTGTAGAAATCGAACATGCCAATGGCGACCGCGAAGAGTTGCAAGTCGGTGACTCGTTTGGTATATTGCCCACAATGGACAAATTGTATCACAAAGGTGTTATGCGTACCAAATGTGATGATTGTCAGTTTGTATGTATAACACAGACAGATTATTACCGGATACAACATCAGGGCGAGGAAAATATACGAAGACATGAAAATGAAGAGGGTAAGGTGGTGATGGTGACAGAGCTGCGACAGATAGGTACAAATGATGCTCCCGGGACGGCGGGAAATATGTCGGCTACGGCGGGTACTAATGCCAAACGTGGTCATGTCGTTATAAGAGGTACACCAAAGCGTTTATTGCAGCAATTGGTGGAGGAAAACTCCATGACAGATCCATTTTATGTGGAAGATTTTCTTTTGACTCATAGAATTTTTATAAAAAATTCCCAAGAAGTGACGGATAAATTGTTGTCTTGGTTTGAGGCCGATGCAAATGGTGCCGAAACGGTACCTAAATTTGCCAGTCATGCCACGGCTCAGGAAATAAGAGACCGTGTTACTCGTGTTGTATTGTTATGGGTAAATAATCATTTTACCGATTTTGAGGCTGATCATGAAATGATGGAATTTTTGGAAATATTTGAGGCTGGGCTGGAAAGGAAGAAGCTATTAAGTCAACTACGACTGCTGCATATAGCATGTGCGGCTAAGGCACGCATGAGATCTTGCATTTTAACGCGAAGTTCTAGAGACGAATCATTAAATTTTAAAATTATAGGAGGCTATGAAATGAGAGGAGCTTGTATGGCTACAGGTGGTTGTGGCATATACATTTCACACGTGGAGCGTTCCTCAAAAGCTCAAGAAGCTGGACTAAAGAGAGGAGACCAAATACACGAAGTAAACGGCCAAAGTTTTGAACACGTTACTAGCAAAAGAGCTCTAGAAATTCTGATGGGAAGTACCCACTTAAGTATTACAGTAAAAAGCAATCTTTTAGGTTTCAAAGAGATGATGCAGGCTGTCGAATTAACAGCTAATGGTGGCTTAAACTCGGCTAATGGCAACGTAGCTGGCTTGGGTTCCAAGTCTTTGAGAAGTCCTCGACGCATTTGTGCTAATGATGTGGCTAAATTACATGGTCGTGCTGATTCAACTAGCGATGAATTATCCGCAGCAGCTGCTAATCGTGCTCATATTGTAAGATTAAGCTCTGTTGATATGCTGTTACACTCTTCGCCAGGTGAAGATCAAACCGACAGATGTGTACAAAGCCCTGGCACTCCCGTGCAAACTCCTTCTTCAGGCAATATGGCTTCTAATTTTATGAACAATCTATTACAAAGCGTTAATGCTTCCGCCAAAAAAGATTGTAATGGTTTGCATGGCGACTCCAAAGGAGGTGGCTTTATGACTTTGGCTCCCAAAAGACGGCTTAAAATAGCCTTGGCGAAAATGAATTTGTTACATAAAAATGTGACTGGTCTGCAAGCTTCCAATCTAAATGACTCTAGTGATGCTTTGCTAAATGTGGGGTGCAGTGATAAACAAAAATCAGGCTCTTTAAGCAGTGCCAGTTCCTCATCTCATGGAGCCAGCAGACTTTATCAATCTCAATCAAATCCAGATTTAACATCTCTGCAGTATGATGAGCCTTCAGTACCAAATAATAACGTTTTGAATATGTGTCATCCCGGAAATTATCTATCGGCTTCGGTGCACAGACCTTCAGCTGTGTCAGCAACAGGCAGTTTAGTACCCGATTATCCAGAACATGTTTTAAAAGTATTTAAAGCTGATCAAACCTGCAAATATTTACTCATCAATAAAGAAACAACAGCCCATGAGGTGGTTATGTTGGCTTTACAAGAATTCGGTATACACGATCCAAGTTCAAATTTCTCTTTGTGTGAGGTTAGTGTAGGAGAAGGTGGCATGGTAAAGCAACGCCGTTTACCCGATCAATTGCAGAACTTGGCTGAACGTATAGGCTTTGCCTCTAGATATTATTTGAAAACGAATGGCATTTCCGAAACCCTAGTACCCGATGAATTGGCCCTGGAATTGGTTAGAGAATCGAATGTACATTTCTTGCAACTCAACGCCTATGAGTTGGCCATTCAACTTACTCTGCAAGACTTTAGCATATTCCGACAGATTGAATCTACCGAATATGTGGATGATCTTTTCAATTTGAAAACCAAATATGGAGTTCCCATGCTAAGTAAATTTTCCGAATTGGTTAATCGTGAAATGTTCTGGGTGGTCACAGAGATTTGTGGAGAGCACAATATTGTCCGTCGTATGAAAATTGTTAAACAATTTATCAAAATAGCCCGCCACTGTAAGGAATGTCGTAATTTCAATTCAATGTTTGCCATTATATCCGGTCTAGGACATGCTGCTGTTTCCCGTCTTAGACAAACCTGGGAAAAATTACCCTCTAAATATCAAAGGTTATTCTCTGATCTACAAGATCTCATGGATCCATCACGCAATATGTCCAAATACAGACAATTGGTGTCATCGGAATTGCTCAATCAACATCCTATACTGCCGTTTTATCCCATAGTACGCAAAGATTTAACCTTCATACATTTGGGAAATGACACCATGGTGGAAGACTTAATTAATTTTGAAAAACTACGAATGATAGCCAAAGAGGTGAGGCTTCTTTCGCACATGTGTTCCTCCCCCTATGATTTATTAGCCATATTGGAGCTAAAAGGACAATCACCATCTAACGCAATGTTTTCACTCAATCAAATGTCAACTTCTCAGGGTGGTTCCAATCAAGGGCCTACTATAATAGCGGCAAATGCTGGCAACGCTACCATTAAACGGCGGAAAAAGTCTACTGCAGCACCTAACCCCAAAAAAATGTTTGAAGAGGCTCAAATGGTTAGACGGGTAAAAGCTTATCTTAATAATTTGAAAATTATAAACGATGAGGATATCTTGCATAAATTCTCTTTGGAATGTGAACCTGCCCATACTTCCACCAACTCCACCTCCTCTCAGCATGGAAGCAATCTATCTCGAACGGGGGATCAATTAAGCATTTATTCTCATACCTCTAATTCCTCGTCGGCACCGAATTCTTCGCTATCTTTAAGAAGAAGGCATCCTTCGTCACCGACACTTTCCACCACCTCCTCTACCTCGTCTACTAGTGACAATCGACGTAATAACATGAATCCCAATTGTCCAAAATTTGGCACAGCCTCACCGCAAGCAGTGCGTAAGATTCTCTCACTTTCTGAATCTACTAAAATACGGCCTCATCAACCCTTTCCCCGGCCGGCAGCTACTTTGCCCGGTAATATACCTCTACTGGCGCAGCCTCATCATTTACACGGTCATACATTAAATCCAACAGCTTCCGCTGCTCTGGCGGCAGCCTCTACTCCTACACCAAGTCCTTGCTCACATAGACGTTTAGCTTCCGGTAGTAATTCCATGCCAGGTAAGTGTTACTTATTTTAAATAAACTCTCAACAATCTAAAGAAATTTTTATCCATAAACTCTAGCTTCCATTATCCCTCCACCACGTTCTATACATGAACGTTCCCATTCTGATACTCCAGCTCCGCCACCTCCTTTGCCTTCAGTGGATTTAAATTTAGAAAGTAGTAGTGTTACCACATTTCGTGATTTACCTTTAAGGAAATCTGTTACCTCTGGTAAGTTCGATTTATAATTTGTTTTAAATTAATTTTAAATTCATAAGTATGTATTTAGTTTATAAATAATATATTAGTTTATATATAATGTATTGCTCGTAGTATCCATACTGTAGTTTAAGCCTACTAACTTTTTAATTAATTATCTATATATGTAGCTAGAAAACCGAAGTAGTTTACTTTTATTCTATTCGCTTGCTAAAGGGAAGGTTTATGAACTTTGTTTCGTATTTAAAATGAGATTTTATATTTTTATTCGCTATAATTATAGTCTAAAGTTGAGCGCTTTAATTGACATTCAAAAGTCATTTATTTATAGTTTGCATAAAACTGCTGCACAACTACTAATAATAAATGCATACGTACGCATATGTTAAAAGTTAGCTTGTGTTTTGCTGTATAAAGATGGAAACAATACGAATTATTATTAACTTTAGGTTTTAAATATAAAGAACAGGAATCTATAATATAATAAAACAGTAACTCATTTCCTGACTGTCTGTCTGTCTGTCTGTCTCTCTTTCTGTGTGTGTTCGTATCACGTAAAAACTACTGGATGGATTTTAACAAAATTTTATAAGAAGGTTCCTTAGTATCCGTATTCCAATATAGGATACTTTTTTTTCGAAAATATCTTATTTTCCAGAGAAAGTGGAGAACAAGCAGTGAAAGTATGCCGATTTTTTTTAAGATTTAAAAGTACTGCAACTTTAAGGCATCTTTTAATTGAAAGCGGAATAATTTAAGCACGGTTGCGCTGTTTTAAAATAATGACAAAATATGCATTACTTACTGCCAAATAGCCAATTGAATAAAATTTGTATTTGATTTGTATTTTTACTTTTAACTTTTTTACATCTTTTACAGAGCTTTATAGTAATGTTTAGAATTTTATATAAATATTAGAATATAATTCAGGGATGGGTACCCATATATAAAGTAAAATTTGGTGTGGATTTCTTTCAAAGTAAAATCAAAAATATTGTCAGAAAGCACACAATGTGTGTGGGCACAGCTGTTTTATTTGTAATATCGGACAGTGAGACAAAGTAAGCTAAAGTGTGCTCCTACAGTTTCCCATTTCTCTTCGTCCTCGCACATTTTACCAATGTCTAATGCACCGGTAACCCATCTACTGGTTTTTTCCCTAGTGGCGAAATAACCAGGGATCACACCAACAACGACTCTTAGAACTCTCCTGTCCAAACCCAGAAGCAGGTTAGGTTTTGCCTTGTCCAGGCTGGGCCAAACTGCCTCTGGAATCTTTCCTAGCTTTCCTGTACTGATTAGTTCTATTACTACCCACCAGCCAATGGCTTCCCCAATTCTACTCTTAAAAATAAACATTTCAATCTTTTAAAAAAATGCATTTGTGGAAAATCCCTTGGATTTAATTCTAGGAAATATTATGGCCATTGTAAAGAAAGTTTGTCTTGTAAAAAAACAACTTATTCGCGAGCTTTATGGGATAGTGCAGAATTTTGTTGAAACTTCCACTGTTTTCTGACAAATTATTTACGTGCTCTGCGTTTTCTGCCAAATCACAGGAGAAATCTAAGTAAAAAAAAATTAGTAAAGCTGCTAAAAATAATTTTAAAATTAATTATTTTTATTAAAATATAATAAAGAAAAATAATTTTTTATTTAAAAATATATATTTAAGTTCTAACCTCGTAGTTTGTGTATAAGCTTAAATTGTAATAATCACATTTAAAATAGTTATAAAGTAGTTATTTGCTTATATTTATAAAATTTATTAATCCCTAAATTTTGTTTAATAATAAGCAAAGAAAAATCTGAAATTTTAACATTCAAAATTATGCATATTGGAATGGCTTTGGTTTGTAGTAGTAAACTTGAAAATTTACTGCTTTATAATACTGCTATGTATTGCTATCAGTTATTGCTACTCTCATGGTGTGGTGCTAAATTTATCCTCACAAAATTAATATTTTTCAACATTTTCTTCTATTATTTCTTTACTCTTCACTCAAACATCTACTCTCTCTTCTAAACACACAAATAATGCACCTTGCAAATTGTTTCTGCAACGTAATTGTACAACGCACTTTCTTTAATCAAAAAATATAAACACAACAACAAACTAAAATAATAAAAATATTTCGAATTTTCGATAAACTAAAAATAACAATTTAGATGAAGATAATGATAATATATTCACACAACAATTTGATTGTACAAATTTACGAATTTTCGAATTTTTTCCTAAATGCCTTCGTGTAGGATCGGTATCGTCCAATGATAGTGGACTTTGTTCATATGCCCAACATGATACCAGCTCTTCATCGTCTGTATATACAGCAGCTGATTGTCGTTTGTTACAACAGATTTCTAATACGGCAGCAACGCGTAATTTAAATACTCCTTGCAGTGCAAGAGCTTTATCCCCTCACACTTTACACCCAGTAACAACACAAAATGCAACAACTATGAATGCACCACAACAACAGTTATTATCACAAACACAATCACAACAACAACAGCAGGTACCATCACAACCACCACCAACTTTGACACCAACACCACCTCCATATCTAATGCGTGGTCAAAATTTACAAATGTTCATACATAATGGTAGTAATAATGGCAGTAATGGTGCATCTCATCCACTGCCGCAACATCTACATAATAGACCGTTGTCACCACCATTACAACAACCAAATATGCCACCACCATATGCCACAGCAGCCGCTATGTTACATCATAATCATAGACATTCCAATATGCATGGTAAGTTTTGAACTGCAGAAATTAAAGCTTTAGGGGTAACAAAATGTGATCAAAAGATGAATAAAGGAGATCGTAAAGGATATTACTTTTATAGTGTTTTAGTAATAAAGCAAGTCACTGATCGAAACCGAAGGTCAACGTCTTTCAGCTTAAGGTTCAAGACTAGCGTCGGGGACTGGGAGGCTACTGAGTATTTCGATCCGAAAGAAATATTTAAAGTCAAACAAATACGAATGATTTGATTTCCTTTTCGAATCGAAATACGCAGTAACCCCCCAGGGTTTTCAGATACCACAGATAGTGATTCGTTTAGAAAAGGGAGGCTTCCATAAGAAACTTAAGTTTTTTCCCGATTACATTGAACATTGACGAACATTAGTGTTGTTTAGTAAACTGAAATATCTTTTCATCTTAAACTTCCCTTTATTGGTGGTCATAACCAATTCATATTCACGCTGTCCTTTATAAGTGCACATTGTTGTTTCTAAGTTCCAAAGTACTCAATACTTTTCCAGCACTAGTCCCAAGACTAGATTAAGACGACAGATCGTCTGCTGACGTCAACATTGTGTACTCCAAGAAATTAAGTTTCTCAGTAATGGTTGAGTTCCATAAAAATCGTGTTTCCACAAAATTGTTTTCATGAAAAGATAACAAAGGTTTGGGGGAATTTTTTGAGTTTTCGTGTTTAACGACCTGTTTCACAATATCGAAAGATTTTGTTTTTTCTTACAATTACATTTAAAATGAAAACAAATTCAAAAATTTTGTTTTTGCTTTCAATGTAATTGTATGAAAGAACGAATTCTTTCGACATTGAAAAACTGGCAATAACTTTTAGGAATTCCTGTTAAATGTTTAATTTTAAATGCAAATTTTTCAGTTTTGTTTTATTAATTTTTTTTTTGAATTTTCGAAATTATTTTTTATTTTATTTTGATTTTTTAAAGTTCTTTGCCTAAATTAAGATTTTAAATTACATTTTAAATATACCTACTAAACGTGAGCATAAAACGTCTTGTTAGACTAACTTCATAATGTTCAATAATGAATTGGTCTCTTTTTTCTTGCACTTGATTTCATGTGTATACAAATATTGTTGTGCTCTTAAATAAAAACATACAGTAGCATTTGCTCTTCTTCCAACCAATGCAATATTTGTTGTTGTTTGAATTAAAAATTCAGTAGTGAGTATTTTGTTTCAATAGTGTCTATTGATATGAAATACTGTTATAGCAGACAACATGTATGTAAATGTATGATGTTAAAAGGAAGGGTTTGTACTTTGTATTCTAGTTATTTCATATTAATTTGCGCGTTAAGTGGTTGAAAATAGAAAACTGTAGTAGATTGAATTTTTTTAAATTTTATTGATGAATAAAAAAATCTAATTTAATTTTTTCTCTCAAAAATCAGAGATTTTACTCTCAAGAAAATTTAAGTAAAATGAACTAGTGAACAATATGAAATGCTCAGCATATTTATTGCACTTGATAAAACTGTCCGGTCAAATCAGGTGCACTGATTTTTTCACTGGTTGCTCTCTTGTTCTCTGTATTTGCTATTTAGTAATATTCGACTACACATACAATCAATATTTGCGTTTCAAAAACATTACACGATGACATTTTTCATGAAATCAGTTGCATGAAACCGGTTTTGTGGCGGCAAGAGGTGTAGAGAGGCAAGGATAAACAAGAAAGTTCAAAAGAGAATTGAAGAAATTTCATGAAACGATTTCATGGTGTAAGTTACGTACAATACTGTCCACTTTTTAACATCTTGCGCTCACCTTTAATACCTACACCTGCAAAAATTAAGTTTTGGTAAAAATTCGTCTTTTATTGAATTTTCGAAGTTTTTGAGTTTTAAAAAGTTTAATTTTTAATGCAAATTTTTCAGTTTTGTTTTATGAATTCTTTTGAATTTTCGAAATTATTTTATTTTCGAATTTATATTAATTTGTTTTTAGTTTACTGGCTAAATTAAGATTTTAAATTGCATTTTAAATATACCTACATCTGCAAAAATTAAGTTTTGGTAAAAATTCGTCTCTTATTGAAGTTATTTTCGAAGTTATTGAATTTTTAATTAAGTTTAACTATAAGTGAAACTCATATTTTCGATTTATTTGTAAATCTTTTAATTTATGGGGAATTTTGGCGAGTTTTTTTTTCTCGTCTACCTATTACGGTTTCAAATATAGAAGGCGCTGACAGACGTACAGATATTGTGGCGAAAACAATAGGGTTACATTTTTATCCTTTGGGTACGGAACCCTAAAAACAAGCTCGGTATTTCAAATTATTATGTTTTTACAATACAACCAACTTCCTTGTAAGGAATAGGGTAAGGAAGGCAATGTTATAAGGACTTTTGTAGGATTATTATCTCTTTTCCAGATACTGAGTACATTAAAGTTTATATACACAGAAAAAAAAAACGATTTTTTTAAGAGCCAAAATATTCGGTGCATATAACACATATTACAACATCTTCAACGCCATTAAATAATTATCGAAAAGTTTTCGGTGTTATTAAAATACTTGTTGATTTTTTTTTTTCTAACTTGAAACAAATTATTTGTTTGATTTATCCTATTAATTTTGTTAATATGCACGCCTGTTCTGTAATCTGTTGCGATGTTCTGAATTCCACTTCCGAATATTTTTTTTTTTTTTTCGTTTTATTTCGAATAGGTACAAAAGAAATAACTTTTTTTTATTCCAATAGTTTTTACAATTCCAAACTTTTTCATTCCACCTGGACTCTGGAACAGATACGATAATGTAAATCAGATATAATCGTAAATCAGACAAATATATACAAGATTTAATTTCAAATCATATACATACATACATAAATAAGTGTTATGAATTAACATGTTTGTTTTTAGAATTAAGACTTAATTAATTATTATAAAAAGTTTGTTGGTTTTAATTGTTTTAGTTTTGCTGATTATTTTTTGTTTTGCCCATTTCGTTTATATTATTAATACAGTTTTCATCATTTATTAGAACTTTTCTTCTGAATTTATTTTCTTCCTATAAAGGTGCTCCTAGCTGTCCCATGTGTCCTATGCCACCGATGAATCAATAAAAATCCAATAATTTTTTATATAATATATAAAAATATAAAATGGTAAGTAAGTCTTTAAAATTTAATATTTTTATTTATATTTGTAATAATAATTAATTTTTTTTTCTGTTTAACTCTAGTTAAAAAAATATGAAAATATATGCCAAATCGATGTTTTATTCAAAAGAAAATTTATATTATTAGTAATAAAATAAGGTTGTGGAGTTAAAAGTTTAAAAACGCATAAATGTATGATCATGAAAATAATAATGATAATGATGTATGAAGAATCTTCTAATTAATATGTATATCGCTTTAAACCAATCTTATAATCTGCAGGCGGACCTTTGTCCTCAGACAATTTTCTATATTCTTTTAATGATCTTATACCTTTACTTACATATATATACATACATAATGATATTTTAATTCTTTCCGGATATTATAATGTAAAATATATAATTTTTCATTAGCTGTAAGTTTTATCAATAAAAAAGAAATCAAAAGAAAAAAATATACGTATGTATGTAGTATATTCAGCCAAATTTACAAAAAATAAAATGAAACTATAAAAAAATTAATATACAGTGATGGACAATGCAATGGAATACCATTTCGATCACCATTAAAACTTAAAAATTACTTTATAAAATAAATTTATAACCACAATAATGGTTATAGTATGAGCTAACAATTAACAAAAATAGAAACGGTTAGAAACGACAATAAAATACCATAATCATAATTAATCTTTTTCTAAAATAAAAAGACTTTTGGTGAATATTATTTTGAAAGTAGTGTTATTTTTAATGTATATTATTTTAAAATCAACTCTCCTAGTAATACAAAACCTAAAAATACTTTTTTTTTTCAATACTTTTTAAAATTGAAGTCTCGACGATGAATTCTAATTAATCAAAAATTGTTTTTATGTAATTTTAAGTCGAAATTTCGAATTTAAAAGGTAAATCAAAAATTAATTTTGAAGCCTAATTTCAATAAAATAGATTAGTTTTCATTTTACATTTCAACATGCGATAAATTTATACTAAAATACAGTCTTTGGAAGTATGTATGTTTGAAATTTCGAACTTAAAGAGAATACCAATTATACCAAAATAGTTTAAAAAAAAATAGATAAAAAAAAAACTAGTAATTTCGACTCAAAAACCATTAACATCTTGCAAAAAATGTTTTTTCGAATATCTACAATTTCAATTTTTTAATATGCGAAACGCTTAACTTTCAACTTTTGAAAAATAGAAAAAAAAATTTTTTTGTAGTCCAATTAACATAAGCAATTTGTTTTACGAAAAATCGAATTTAAGATTATAAATTTGAAGACAAATTTTTTCTCAAAAAGCTAAAGATAATTTAGGTTTCATTTTGACTTTTACATTTTAACATTCCATTGATTTCAAGAAATATTTATATATTATTATAATTCCACTGTTGATGTATGTTTGAAATGTCAAACTTAAAAGGAAACCCTATTCTAGCTTAGAAAGTACAAAAGATCTTATAAGTCGATTAGAAGACATGTAATTTCCTTCTAAAAATATCTTTTCGAATACCCGCAATCTCATTTTTTATGAAGTTAAGCGAAACTCTTAACAAAACTAACTCTGTAGTTAACTTAAATTGAAACGTTTAATGCAAAAAATGTTTTTTCGAATATCTACAATCTCACTTTTATTAAAAATTTGCGAAACAAGTACTCATTTCGAACTTCTGTAAAATTCTATTTTATAGACCAATTGACATTAGCAATTTGTTATTATGCAAAAATTTAAATTCTGAGAGAATGTTCGAAAACTCGAATTCAAGAATATAAATTTTGGAAACAAAATTTTCTCAAAAAATTTAGGTTTCATTTTGACTTTTACATTTAAACATTCAATTAATTTCAATAAATAATTATATTTATACAAAAATGCAATGGTTGAAGTATGTCCTAAATGTCAAACTTAAAAGGAAACCCAATTATAACTTAAAGAGTGCAAAAGATCTTAGAAGTCGATTGTAAAAATTTCTTTTCGAATACCCGTAATCTCATTTTTACAATCTCACTTTTATTAAAAATATGCCAAACCCTTACTAACTTCGAACTTTTGCAAAATAGAAAAAAAATCTATTTTGTAGTCCAATTAACATTAACAATTTTTTATGCTAAAATTCTAAAGTATGTTCGAAAAATCGAATTCAAGAAAAATATATATTTTGAAGGCAACATTTTTTCAAAAAGCAAAAAAAAAAAATAGGTTTCATTTTGATTTTTACATTTCAACATTCAATTGATTTCAAGAAATAATTATATTTGTAAAAAATTGCCACGGTTGAAGTATGTTGAAATGTCAAACTTAAAAGGAAAAACCTTAGAAAGTACAAAACATCTTAGAAGTCGATTATTAAACATGTAAATTCCTCTTCTTAACGGTTACCTGTACCTTAAATTTTTAAACAAATTAAATTTCGAATATTCAAAAACAAATTTTTATTTAATTTCCATATGAAACTTTAAAATTATTGTCCCAAAGATGTCAAAAAATTGTATGGCTCGAATATTAATTTCTTTGTATCATAGTGATTACGAACATTGGGAAAATTTCAAAAAGTATTTTAAAGCAAAACTCCAACTTTGAAAGTTAGTTTGAAATTTCGAATTTTAAGAGGATGTCAATTTTGAAATTAAATAGTAAAATTTAGATTTTCTTATAACTTATTTATTTATTTTTAAGTTTTTACAATTTAAAAATCATTTAAAGAAATAACTCTGATTGTTGTTCGGCATTCCGAGTCGAATGAAAACTTTTCGAATTGGTCATATTTCAAATAAAGTTTTATTTAAAAAAGTTGTTCTTTCACTCCCCAAAATTTTTTTATACTAAATAAAAGAAAAAATTTTTTAGAAGTGTAGAAAATTTCGGAATAATTCACTTTCGAATAAAGTTATTTCGAATGGGATTATAGGGTAATTTTGTATACTTCTTTTTTTTTAAAGGTGGTCAACGAAATAAGTTTTATAACAAATGATGTATCCACAGTGTTTTAGCATAAAACATGCCATAAGAAAACTTCAAAATGTGAACTTAAACTTAGTGCCAAAAATGTGTATGCCGACAGTTTGCTATAAGTAAAATTTAAATTATTTTTTTACATATTCTATTTTTATTTTTCTCCTATGTTATTGACTTTTTTTACATATAATATACAGTAAATTTTTAAATCAATATTTAAATTTAACTCACACGATTCCATTGAATTGTCCATCAATGTACTTAAAATTACCAAGAAAAAGACTTACAAAATGTACAATTTTAAATAAAAAATAATGAATTCAATATTATTTCTTACTATTTTAAAAAGCAAAAGTTAAAACAATTCAATATGAACTTCTTTTTTTTCAAAGACAAATTATTTATATAAAAAGCTTTTAATGTTGTAAACTTAAGAAAAAAAATAGAAAAAAGAACTCGAATCAGGCTATATTTTTTACTTTGTAAATTTATATTAAAGACAAGTATTAATTTAAGTTTCCCTAAAAGAAAATGAAAGCAATTTTCCAAATATTCTCACAATATATAAATTTATGCACATATTTAACGTATATTAAATATAATTGAAATCAAATATATTTCATAATATTATTGTGTAGTAGAACTTTTTTAAGTTCTCAATTTTTATATTAAATAAAATCTTTATTTTATTAAGCCTCATTTCATTTTGTTTTTTTTTTATTCTTTTACTTTCTTCTCTCTTTTTTACCATTAAATATTCTATTTAAAATTGGCCTAAAATTTGTTATAATTCTTAGGTTTTTTGCTTAGTGTTTTTTCAGCAGTATTAATAAATTCAAATGATTAAAATCAAGGCGAATTGAATACTAGGTAAAACTGATAGCCCAGGTGAACATCTTCTTTTATATGTGTTTTATACCCTGCTATGTCAAAATTTTTTCAAATTTTCTTTGCGACACATTTTCTTAAATAAAACTTGAAAATAAAAATTTATTGCACTCCAAGATTATGTTCTTTTCTTTTTATTTTTCACGTTTTTTCACTTTTTACTTTAAATATTATAATATATTTTGCAAAAAATAACAAAACTTTTGTGTTTTGTCTAAAAAAATTTCTTCTTTTTTTATTTTCTTTTGTATTTTTCTTTGGGTTTTTGACAACTGTAGGTGTTTTTACACAAACAAAATCGACTGTGGTTGTTTTTGTTGCTTCATTGCGATTACCTAGTATTCAATTCGCCTTGATTAAAATATTCAATTTCAAAATATTTTCAATTGATGTTTATGAAGACAAAATATTTATTTTTATTCGAAATTGAATTTGATGCTTTATTTATTTTATATCATGCATGTCAGCAGTTGCACTAATTCTAGCAACCAAATTATATTATCGTTTTTTGTTTGAATTCTTTGAAGCTCTTGATTACCAACAAATATTATTTTTGTTATAAATACAAAAAAGCAATTTAATTTTGATATAAAATAAATATTTCTTTTCATCACCATCTGTTTCTACTTTATCAAAAAGACGTCATTCCAAAACATTTAATCAGAGTTAACCGTAGATTTTAAGTCTTTCAAGTCAAGTTTTTCAAATAAATTTAATACTTGATTGATTACTTACTTATATTAGTTTTGATTTAAAGTATACAGAAATTGGTTAGGCCAAAAGTAAGCCGTGACTTCTCAACACGACACCATACATACATAACTTCAAGTGTTGTAACTTAAATATGTATATAACCAGTGCAGCAGTGATAATGTCACAGAGCTTGTGCCCTGTGGGGTTACTGCGTATTTCGATTCGAAAAGAAAATCATTTCTTTCGGAATACAAAGTAACCCTCTGTTCTGAAAATCGAAATCGAAAAATTTTCTATTTTAAAACGAATATACATAACTCATTTTACTTTCGAGTGTACGTATGTATCTTGTCAAAAGTAAATCAATTACAATTTGCAGCTGTATAATTAAATATCTATTTATTTCCCATCTGTAAGCATTTGCATGTACATTTGGTACATTAATCGTAAAGTAAATGAATTGACGATAGTATATTAACTAAATTACGCTTAAGACAACATAAAAACTGATCGAATATTTTTTTAAGTTTTATTCGATTAATCGGTAAAATATTCGGGTATGTTCTGTAATCCGAAACCGAGTGAAATTGAAATCGAATAAATTTTTAAAGAAAATTATAACTTAGTTGCGCCTATTATTTCAAAACATTAGCAATCAAGGAAGTTATGTGAATGGTCTTTAATCAAATGTATGACAATTTAAAATTTCATTCCGATTCAATTTCACTCGGTTTCGGATTACAGAACATATCCGATTATGTTTACTTACTATCAACTGATTGACTAATGCAAATAATGGAATTACGCAAATTCTAGAGTTTCAGCATTAAAATTACTTAATAATATTGCAGGCCTGAGCCAGTTTTTGGTCATTAAGCGCCATAAAATGGACAACATTCAAAAAAACTTTATTCACATACTAAATGAGCGCAAAATATCTCACGATAAAAAGAGTTGGTATTTACATGCCTTCAGAAATGAAGGAGCACCACTAAAAATTCAGTTTCAAGATAACCTTCGAATTGAACCGCTAAAAAAACCACTAACGCTTTATCGTTGGTTAAAAGTTTATATGAACAAAATATTTATCGCTTTATAACGAAAAAAGTTTATATAACTAAATCACGAAAACCTCTCAGTTTAAGAGATATTCACCCTTATTCTGTTTGGCGTCGGCAACATCGTCGCCGATCAACACAACATCAATGTTAATTTGGTATTCCCTAACAATGGTATGACGACGTTGCCAGTTTATCGATAAACCTTATAAAATACACCACACATATCAAATCCTTGAACCAAATAATTCATTTTGGTTTGTTTTCGTTAAAAAGGTTAATGAAAAAATGAAAATGTATAAAATAAAACAAAGTGTATAAATTAAAATAAAGGTGTTTACATTAAAATAAAAATATTTTCTATTTCCGATGGAAAACATCTCAAAGAAAAATTAACATCAGGTAAAAAGTTAGTGGTAAATTAAAAGTCGAGAATGATGTCAAAATTTGGTCTAGAACTCTGAATGCCATGACATGGAAAGCTAGTCCAAAGTATGGATGAAGATCTACATGACACATGCTAAAAAAAAGACGTCAAACTGCATCTCTTGATGGACGGACTCACATACATTTTAGCCAAGTAAAAAAACACGAACATCTGTATTTTACTCATAAATTTTTCAATTTTTCAAATTTTTCAATTTGAACAAATAATTTAAATAAAACAAAAACATAAAAAACAAGAATAAACAATTAAATTTTTTCTATTAAAACTAACAACAAATTATATTTACATATCGTCACCTAAAATGCAAAAGGCCGTAACTACTCAAAAATTCAAAATTTACTTTTTGATTGATTATGACGAACTTAACCAAAACACATCAACACAGCAAATTTTACATGTATACGTCCAAAAATAACGACTTTATTGGTGAAAAACAAAAGACCGTAAGTGCAACGTCAACTAAACCAAAAAGCCGTAACTGCACTTTTCCAAAAAAAAAATCAAAACAAAGTTGGCTTTGATTATCTTTCAATGTGTGTTATGTTTGTTTTCTAAGTTTGAATCTAAAATGTGGATATTAAGTTTTAAGTAGTCTTTAATTTATAACGTTTATTCCTTCTCCTGTAAAAAACTAAAAAGTGTAGTTACGGCCTTTTGCATTTTAGGTGACGATATGTAAACGTTATTCAGTTTTTAATTTGTTTCATTCTTTTGTTCTACACAACAATAAAAACACTGACGACAATATCAAAGCCAATTTATGTCAACATCAACGTTACATTTCCTTACAAAATACCAAACAAATTTAGCTCTGGAACATGGGTAATTGTCTTGCTACATTAATTCTTATGTTGCCACATTAAAAATGGTTTTGTATTTTTTTCGATTTTATGAAACCGAACGGAATCTATAGCAGCTAAAACCATTCCGATCGGAATGGTAACTACGGAATCATTTCAATTCCGAACGGAATTTGTGACATGCCTGTATATTATAATTATACATAATTATAATGCACTATAACGCATTATAAGTAAATTATAAAACTCTATAGCGTATTATAATTATATTATAATGCTTTATATTCCATTATGATTATATTATAGTGTTTTATAAAGTATAATTCTCGAAAAGGGACCCATTATGGAAGTGTTCTGCTTCCATATTCCCCTTACATTACAAGGCATAATTCTATATGAAGCATCATAATGCTCTATAACGCAATAATTTTCTAAAACGTACTACAATTATATTATAATCAGGTATGTCCCGTTCCACACTTGCTGTTTTTGTTTCTGCAACACATGCATTTGTTGTTGGGAGACTAAATAAAATGTACATGAAACTCAGCTATGACTCTCTATTATTGTTGTTTTTTTTTTCTCTCTTCGACATGAAAATGGCTATATAAAAGTATACAGTCGTCAGAAACACAATTTTTAAAGTATGGACAAAATGTTTTAGAAACAAAAATTGCAAGTGTGGAACGGGACTATGTGATAAAAATCGATTTTGAAAACGAATCAATTTTAAAACGAAAATGGTTTTGATGAACTTCTTTTTATTGTATTTGTATAAAAATAGTTTTTACTAATTTTTCCTTTTTTATTTTTTTTTAGTATTTTTGTCTAAATCATTTCCAACCCAAAAATAATTCTCAAAATCGATCAAAATTCATCACACCCTTTAAAAACGATCGTTTAAAAATCTATTTAAACCAATTCAATTCAAACGAATTGTAAAAGGAATTGCAATTCATTTAACAAATTCATTTCAATTGGAAATGAATTGCAAATCATTTTTCAGATTCATTTGAATTGAAAAATGAATTGCAACTCATTTTACAAATTCATTTGAATTTGAAACGAATGAATTGCAATTCATTTCTGCCCAATTCATTTAAATTAATTCAAATTTCATTCAATTCATTTTTTTGTATGAAAAGAATTAATTCAAAATTTACTAATTCGTAACGAATTAAAATCAAAAAAGAATGATTCATTTACAGCTCTGATACATACATACTGTTATTCTAACAGTTTGACATCTTAAAACATAAGTGTACATACAGTTGACAATTATCGACGAAAGCATGTGGTGAATGGAAAAAAAAAACACTAAAAACCGTAATTCGATACAGTTATCAGAGGCTAACAATTAGCCAATGCGAGAGTGAGACAAAAAACTCTCGAGGAGAATTAAACAGAATCAGGCCTGATCGGCCTTACCAATTAAGGCCAGGATTCACTATCCTACACAATCGTACGATTTAATCACAAAAAAATCTGACAGAATTCTGTCGTTTCAAAATGGCGTTGTAGATGCCACACTATTATACAAAATAAGAAATTGCAATTCTGATCGAATGGAAAAATAATATTTTATGATTTTTTTTTTTCAAAAGATTATTAAATCGTATAGACTGTCAAAAAGTCTGTAACACACATACACTTTTAATCCACACTATCATACTTTTTGAGCACACATGTAATTTATGACAAATCGTACGACTGAGTATGATAGTGAATCATGGCCTTTAATGACAATGACGCGAGATTTGTTTATTAAACCGGAGCTGCTTTACGACTGTGAATGATTTCAAGAACAAATTTTCTTGTATTTTACAGTAGAAATCATTCACTATAGAAAATTTAATAATTTTTTCATAGGAATAATTATTTGCAATGAATATGTTATGTGTTAAAATGATAATCCAATAGAAACTTTTTTTAAAACTCTATTTAGTAATATTATATTTGAATAACATTTGAAATAAAATTGTAAAGCCTTGTTTTTCGTAATATTAGTTTTTAGTAAATAATTTTTTTTTTAATATTGAATAATATAATATTGAAATTTTATTTAGTCGAACTATTTATTTTACACTCAGATGACATTTGAAGTTATGCTTAAGTTCGTTTTGTAATATTATTTATTATTTCTTAGAGAGAATAAAACGAACTTAAGCTTGACTTCAAATTTCATCTGAGTGTAATTTTTTCTTTTACCTAAAATTACGGAATCATTAGCGGTATTCAGTGTTTGATGCAAATGGTCTTGCGAAAGTGCAAATACTTTTTTCAAATTTTCAAATAATTAAGGATTTTGTTGTGTGATTTCATAAAAAGACTATGATATTACGCACTTGCACTTTTGCAAGGCCATTTGCATTAAGCATTGAATACCGCTATTGTTTACAGAAAAAGTTTCCATTGAATTGTCATCCACTGTCTGTTTTCGTTGAACTTTAATTGCAATAATATTTGACTTCAAGTTATTTCCGTTCTCTTCTTTAAAGAAAATTTACACGTCTTTTTCACGTTGCTACGCAACAAAAGCAGATTTGTGATTTTTATTTAAAATTTAAAAATAAATATCATTGAAATACATTTTTTACGTTGACTTCAAAATTGCTTATTTCCCTTTTATATAATTAGGAAACTGTATTTGATGCAAATCGCAGTAAAATGAGTTCTTAAACACAAAAAAATTTGGTATTTGTATGCTAAAGTGTAAAATCAAATTTTTATTAAAAAATAAAACAAAAACTAAGAAATTGTTAACGAACCCTTTACAATCTGTTGTAATTAAAAACTAAACTAAAATTAAATGTAATACATATTTTTTTAATTTATAAAAATCTATTTATTAAAAATTAATTAAAACCCAAAGAGGAAAAAACTTATTGAAATTTTTTAATTAAACAAAAAAAATTATAAATATGAAATTTCTTAATGTTACTGATATATGTAAAATTATAAAAATGTGCAAAATAAGGTTTTCATTAAGGATTTTTTTTTAATATTAAACATATTACATTAAAAACTAAAGGAATTGAAGTTTTATTACAGATACGTACGATAAGAAAATATCACTTATTTAAAAACCAATAAATCATTAAACTTGTTTGAAAAATATCATTTTTATAATTATATTTATTATCACATAATAAATACATAATTAAGTCAGTCATTTATCTATAAGTTTTAAGACCAATTTTATAACATAAAGATCAACTATTGAATTTTAATTGAAAATGTCTCCTAAAAGTTGGCGTTTATTTTTGCCAGCCTGAAATAATATCAGTTGTAAAATTTTTTATATAAACAAATTGTAAACTTATAAATAAGAATATGTTATTTCCATCGTATTATGCTTTTTAAGATACAGTGGCTCACATCTTATTTTATGCAGTGAATTTTTTCATTTAAAATCTCTATAAAAAAGAAAATAGCAATACATTAAAAAAAAATTGCACAATTTGAAAGAGAAAATATTCAGGATAAACAATCAAAAATCATTCACTTCAAAAATCTGCATTTAAATACTTAAAAGGTACTAAAACAAAAAACACCCCATTTTTCCATCTCACAGCTTAAATTATGCAGTCATTTGTGACTGTAACGGTACCCCAATGGAGGGTTATTATTTTTTAATTTTTCTGTATTCTATTTTTGGCAATATCTGGCGTTGAATATTCAGTCTAAATTTTTTACTTGAAGTGTCAGTTTTAAAAAATTCAAATTGTTCCGCGCACAACGATAAAACAACGGGAATTGGTCTTAAACCTTTTCAAAAACGGTCACTCGCAGCGAAAAATATCAGAAATAGTTAATATAAATACCTCCACAGTGCCAAAAATCATCGAGCTCTTTATTCATGAAAATAGGGTCCATGACAAAGGCAGAAATGCACCAAATAAAATTTTCACTGAACACGACGAGCGAAATATAAGAAAAATAAAGGCGAATCCAAAGGTTTCAGCTTCAAAACTGACTGCCGAAGTTCAAGCTGGCCTGGGAAAGCAATGTTGCGTCGAAACTGTCACCGTGTATTGCGCCAACATGATTTTCATGGCCGAGTCGCACGTAAGAAACCTTTTATTAACCCGAAAAACAGACCTTGCAGATTAAATTTCGCCAAAGAACATTCTACTAAGAATTCAGAATTTTAGAATTCGGTTATCTTTGCCGACGAATCAAAATTTAAAATATTCGGATCAGATGGCATGTCTTATGTATGGCGGAAACAAAATACGGAGCTAAAAAAAGAAAACCTAACAGCTACAGTGAAACATGATGGTGGCAGTGTTATGGTTTGGGCTTGTATTTCGACAGCTGGTAATGGAAATTTAACATTTATTAAAACAACAATGGACAAATGTAGGTACCTTGAGATCCTAAAGGATAATTTATTGGAGAGTGCAGAGAAACTGGGTATAAAGTCAAATTGTAGATATTACCAGGATAACGACCCAAAGCACAAATCAGGTATTGTCCAAACTTGGTTAATATATAACTGTCCACATTTAATGACACCTCCACCACAGTCGCCCGACCTTAACGTTATAGAAAATTTATGGTCAATATTAGAAATTAACATAAGAAAACACAAAATTTCGAACAAATATGATTTGAAGGAAGCGCTGAAGACGGAGTGGTAAAATATTTTGCCCAGTGTTACACAAAAACTGGTTGCGTCTATGCCAAACCGCCTCAAATCTGTCATAGACAATAAAGGGTGCCACATGAAATATTAAATAATTTAATTACCGTTCCTAAACTTGATATATGCAAAATCATAAGTACCTGCATAAAATAAGCTGTGACATGAAAATTTGTAGTATTTTTTGTTTTTTTAGTTTTAAAATTATTAAATAAAGATTTTTGCAATAAATGATATTTTTTTATTTAAACCAGAATATTTTTTATTTTGTTTTTATAAAGCATTGAAAAGAAAAAAAAAATTACTGCATAAAATAAGCTGTGAGCCACTGTATATTGTAAAAGAATTCATCTACTTATTAGAACAGGGGTCTAATCGCCGCATTCGATATCGAGTAAAATCTCTTGTAATTTTTCATTTTTTTTATCATGGCACTTGATATCAAATAAAAAATATCATAGTTTCATTCGAAAGAAAATGTTTTCAAACCGTGTTTTCTTGTTGACTTATTATTAATCTATTACAATTTGATAAAAATAACGATTCGATACATGTCGAATGGCATAATTAGCTAACTCGACTCGTAGCGAATTTATTATTCGATACGATAGTTTACTCGATATCGAATGCGCTGATTAGGCCGCAGATTTATTTTGCTTATATTCATAAAATAATTAACAGCTTTAAAAAATATAAATATTCTTAAAAAAAAAGTATATTAGGTTTAAGCTGTGCTTTTTCAGTTTTTATTCTTTGTACTTTATTGCGTTCGTTTATTGTTGGTCTAATTAATTAGTGCTTATTGCGGTTAGTCGGCTTTAACAGCTTATATTCTATCACTCTGATCAAATGCCATTAAATACAGAGCTAGACATTAAAGTCGTGAATATTAGGTTTGGTGTCGATCTCAAAGGGTTGTGTTAGAAGCACCACCAGCAACTAATTTGATTTTCGCTGTTGAGATAGAAAGAAATCATCATGTAAAGTGTGCCTGACTTCCAAGACGTTTCATACAAAGTTTGTGTACCGTTCTGCTACCGTATTTAAATCCTGTACAAATGCAAAGTTTCGAAACAATGCATCAACTTTAAAACTGATGCCGTGAATGCTTGCAGTAAGCGATATTGATACTTGGCGACGGCGTTTTAAAAAGGTATACTACATTGTCAATGTCTTGTACTGCGGCGTTATCAAAAACTACACTTTGTTCGAAAACGAAGCAATTGACGTTTTAGAAGTCAGCCTGTTTGTGTGTCGACATTGCTCTAGCCGAAATATTTTGTCCTAAACTCGTGAGTATAGAAAATCAGAAAAAATGCACCGCTATTTTCAAACAGTGTATGAAAACAAACAAAACTTTTTGCAAACGTTTTATAAACTTTTAATTTTTTTCATCGTTTTATACATAAGTATCGTTCCATACTAGCAATCTTTGTTTCTGCAACACATGTATTTTTTGTTGGGAGAGGAAATAAAATCGGTAGCGGTATAATGTTTCATGTACTTGAATCTCTCCTGCGACTCTCTATTGTTGTTGTTGTTTGCTCTTTTCATCATGAGAATGACTGTATTAAAATTTACAGTCGTCGGAAACACAATTTTTTAAATTCTCAAAAATTTATAAAAAAAATTTATTTTAAAAATTTAAAAATTTTTTTTTTTAAATTCTCAAAAGAGGTTTTAAAAAATGTTACAGAAACAAAAATTACAAATGTGGAAAGGTACTAAGCAAAGCCAGAAGTAATACTTTTTGAATGACAAAGAGCGCACGCGAAACATTTGGCTTTTCACTCATCTGCTCGCATTGATATACCATTGCAATCGTATAATTGCTAACAAAACAAAAGCTAAAACGTAATTATCAAATCAAAAAAATTTTACAAGCTTTCAGTAAAAGTAATATACTGCTTTGATACATTTTCTACCGTCTGCTGAATTGGAAAATCATTTAGCAAACGTTTGGGAAACGTTTTTCCCATATACGTTTATTCCTAAAAATAAACGTTTATTCCTATTATTGAATTTTTAAACAATCTAAGAGACGTCTTTTCACTAATAGTGTCTACTAAATGTGTTTTCAAAAGTAAGTGTTTAGCCTTCATTACAGTACCCCGTTTTTGTAACTAAAGCGAAAAACTTTTCACAAGAAAATTAAATAGTCATCACATTTTTCCAGGTTGTCGTAATGACAACTAGCTCACCTTGTATTAAACAAGATGACTATAATAATTTTATATGAAAAGTTTCTCACGTAAGTTATAGAAACGAGGCACAGATTTCTTTATATTAAAATAGAAGATCATGGCTTCAACAAATTGAAAAGTTGACCCTTTAACTGATGATTCAAATCTAAAAACAACTATGCAGTAGTTTAAATGGGTTAAGCTAAAGATGAACAAGTTTTTATTTCGAACACTTGTTACCGGTTAAAACCATATATAATGTACAAAGGCGGAGGCAAAGTTATATAACAAATATTTAATATTTAGTTCCCATTAGAATATAAAAAGCTGCCAAAAACTTCACACTAAAAAATCATTAATACAAAAAAAAAAAAATACAAACAAAAATACATGAAAAAATATAAATAAATTTATAAATGTTATTTATACAGGTTAATGGTAAAATAAAACAATTTTAATATTTAAAATCCATTACACAAAAGTTTATTACACCCTGTTTAATTATAATAATTGAATAATAACAATTGTATTTATCAATTTAGAATAAACTTATATTTTTAATAAAAATGTGTATTTAAAAATAAATCAAACAAAAAAAATTTATGGTCAAATAAATATTAAAAAATCGAGTTGTAGTAAAAAAAAATATGGTAAAAAAATTTAAATGTTTTTTATTTAGAAAATTTAAAGCGGGAAAAAATGCAGGGACCGTAAGTAACAGTTATCGTTTTAAAAAAATTATTTTATAACAGTTGTTTTGAGAATTAAAAAAAAATTTATCTAAAACATTTATTTTTTAACGTAAAAATAAAAACTCAAATCTCATTTTATAAAAATTTGTTACTGTTTGATTAATCTTCACCAGATGTTTACCCATTTTCAACGGATTTTTGCGATACATCTCATACATCGCTTTTAGAGCAAAACAAGAAAGCGAAGAAAATTATTGAGGTTCCAAAAAAGTTTTCTTGAAAATTAATAATTTTTTCTCTGGCAAAAAAAAAATTAATAGTTTGCTCCTGCAACCCAGGTAGGCGTGCTCTTAAATTAATATTGAGCGGCCTCAGTTCAAATCTATCCACAAAACAAATTGTACAAATAAACAAAATGAGTTTTATTTTCTGACGGAAAAAACAAAACTCCTCAAAAAAGTTTTATTTTATGAAAGCAAAATAAAACTCTATTTTTAAAAGTTTCATTTAAACTTTTATTTTCCGCTGAAAAATAACTCTTAACTATGGAGTTGAGAGCGATTTTTTAAGATCACCATAGATTCTGAAAGAGCTCGTCAATACAAATCAAGGCGAATTCATACCAGGTGTGAGCAGTAGAGCAACAACTACAACAAAACAACAACTTTGACATTAGATTAGCAGATATAAAACAATGTATTTGGACAAGACATTAGCAAAAAAACGAGAGCAAAAAACAATCGGCTGGGCTATCAACTCCACCTGGTATGAATTTGCCTTGATACAAATCTATTCATATACAGTGGCACAGAAAACTCTACATATCCCCCTATTTATCTCAATTCTAAGAAATATAAGCAAGATGTAAAAATTTAAGCAAATAAACTGGCATTCGGAACAGGTAATAATAGGGGATAAAAAATCAAGTATCAATTCGTTTATTAAAAAATCAGCAAATAATCATTTTTAAGGCACAGAAAAGTCTTCATACTGCTAGGTTAGAAAGGCTAATAACGAGTGATTTTTTAAGAGCTTGAGAACTTTTAAAAAAAAAAAAAAACTCATAAAATTTGCAAAATCTCATCGGTTCTTTTTTTGAAACGTTAGATTGGTCCATGACATTTACTTTTTGAAGATAATTTCATTTAAATGTTGACCGCGGCTGCGTCTTAGGTGGTCCATTCGGAAAGTCCAATTTTGGGCAACTTTTTCGAGCATTTCGGCCGGAATAGCCCGAATTTCTTCGGAAATGTTGTCTTCCAAAGCTGGAATAGTTGCTGGCTTATTTCTGTAGACTTTAGACTTGACGTAGCCCCACAAAAAATAGTCTAAAGGCGTCAAATCGCATGATCTTGGTGGCCAACTTACCGGTCCATTTCTTGAGATGAATTGTTCTCCGAAGTTTTCCCTCAAAATGGCCATAGAATCGCGAGCTGTGTGGCATGTAGCGCCATCTTGTTGAAACCACATGTCAACCAAGTTCAGTTGTTCCATTTTTGGCAACAAAAAGTTTGTTAGCATCGAACGATAGCGATCGCCATTCACCGTAACGTTGCGTCCAACAGCATCTTTGAAAAAGACCAGCGTACAAACCACACCAAACAGTGCATTTTTCGGGATGCATGGGCAGTTCTTGAACGGCTTCTGGTTGCTCTTCACTCCAAATGCGGCAATTTTGCTTATTTACGTAGCCATTCAACCAGAAATGAGCCTCATCGCTGAACAAAATTTGTCACATTTGAACATTTCGAACCGAACACTGATTTTGGTAATAAAATTCAATGATTTGCAAGCGTTGCTCGTTAGTAAGTCTATTCATGATGAAATGTCAAAGCATACTGAGCATCTTTCTCTTTGGCACCATGTCTGAAATCTCACGTGATCTGTCAAATACTAATGCATGAAAATCCTAACCTCAAAAGAATCACCCATTATTATCAATCATGCAAAATAAAAAGTGCTACCAACTTTTGTCAGCTCTTAAGAAATTCATAGTTACTATTTTAATCTTATTTTCCATTAATATTTTTATCAAAAAAGTTCATAAAATTGACAAAATGTGTGAAAGAGGAAAAAAATATGTTTGGAGTTGCGGAATCTTATTGTTAAGTACCACAAAGGTGGAAAATTTCTGCGGAAAAGTGGTGAGTTAGTTGTGTGTTTCAAGGCACATACACAACTTTACTAAATTACATGGAAACAGATATTTTTATGGACTAGAGTTAGCCCTATGGTCGAAATTCGACCAAATTTATTTTTGTAATCGTTTTAGGTTTATATTTTACATAAGTGCACATTCATGTTGCATATTTTCCATAATCATATTATTCAAATTTAGTTATTAATACATACATACATATTTTCTTTCGATTTTGATTTGTATTTTGGTTTACAAAATCCATACATAATTAATAAATTAATAAGTTTTTCCTACTGAGTATTTACTAAACGTGAGCGCAAGATGTTAAAAAGTGTACAGTATTGCATGTTTTTGAAACGCAAATATTGATTGTATGTGTAGTGGAATATTACTAAACAGTAAATACAGAGAACAAGAGAGCAAACAGTGAAAAAATCAGTGCACCTGATTTGACCGGACAGTTTTATCAAGTGTGCAATAAATATGCTGAGCATTTCATATTGTTCACTAGTTCATTTTACTTAAATTTTCTTGAGAGTAAAATCTCTGATTTTTGAGAGAAAAAATTAAATTAAATTTTTTTATTCATCAATAAAAGTTAAAAAAATTCATGCTACTACAGTTTTCTATTTTCAACCACTCAACGCGCAAATTAATATAAAATAACTAAAGTAAGAAGTACAAACCCTTGCTTTTATCATCATACATTTACATACATGTTGTCTGTTATAACAGTATTTCATATCAAGAGACACTATTGAAACAAAATATTAACAGTTACATAAAAATTTTCAAAGTCAGTTCGAACATTAAGTTAGATAAGGTAAGTTAGATTCCTAGATTTTAGTGCAATTGACGAAGTAAATAAAACGATTGTTTAAATCACGAGTCTTCTCATATCTTTGATATTAGATAATTCAACAGTAGAACAAAATGACAGCATATGAGTAGAATTAAATACTTCTCTACTGGATTTTGAGACTGAATTGGGTTGTCTTAATAAATATCCAGTAATTAGGCAAATGTTTTTAAAATTCAACACGCATTTGCCTTCTTTTGCACCTGTGCAGCCTTTATTTTTCTTTAGTGGAATGGTAGACACTCATAGAAGATAGAAAATTTGGTGGTAACAGTTTTGAAAAGTTTGTTGCAAATAATTTTTTGAATTTTACTTTTTTATGTATCCATTTTGTTATTAATTTAACTATTTTCTTTTAAGCTTTAGGTTTTTAAATAATTTTATTTTTTCGATATTTCGCTACTCCTTTGTGTAGCATCATCAGGAAAAATTAACAAATTAACGTTATGAAAATTACAATTAAGTATTGAAAAAATTTTCTTCAAAGTATCATATTTCAAAAAAAAAAAAAAAAAAATTTTTGTCATAAAATTATTAAAAAGTTTTTAAACAAGTACAAACAATAATTAAATTATTTCTTATTTACTAAATGTCTGTAAATTTGAGCTACATTATCTGTGTCTGCCTTAAAATTAATTCTCTGTGTGTTTGGTGTATTAATAATTTGTAACATTTCTAATATGTAACGACGTTTATAATTGTTTTCTGAATTTAGTACTGAAACATTATCAAAATTGGGATAGTGATTTAATTCAGCACAATGAGAAGATAATGCTGTTTTTTGCGAATTAATATTCCTATATTTTTGGTCTGATTTATGTCCTGCTATTCTAGTTTTAAGTTTATTTTTCGTTGTGCCTACATATACTTTATTACAATTTTCTTTTTCATTTCCGTTACGTATTTTATTACGTATTTTATATACTATATTTGACAATTCTAATTTTTGGATTCTATCTTTAGTTTTACTGAATAATTTGTTTAGAGTATTTTGAGTCTTAAAAGCCATTTTATATTTAGTATTATCAAAGATTTTAGATTTTTCTAAACGTTCAGATATTTCTGGTACATATATTAAAGATTTATAAATTTTTTGTTCTATAATATCTCTTGTATTTTGATTACTTCTTCTCCCATATTGATTTATTAATCTATTTGTTAATTGTTTTGGAAAATTATTATCATTTAAAATATTTCTTATTTTTTCCTTATTATTTTTATGGAATTCTTTATTACTAATTGTCAGAACCCTGTCTATTAAATTTTTAGCTGCGTTAACTATTATTCGTTTACAATGGTTGGAAAAATGGTTTGTTAACAAGACTAACAAAGATATTCCGGCAGATGTACAGTGGGTTTTTTCACTAGGTCAAAAGCACGCACTACCCGTTAAAAAAGAAAGTTTTCCCACATTAAAAATGATAGCAGATGGTGAAGATTTTATACAGACTTTACAAACTAAAGAAGAACAAGAAATAGCAAGGACAAAGTTAACCACAGTAGTTGATAACCATTTAAACAAAATGAGACTAACTAGTAGAGATAAATATATGTTAGATAAGGTAAAAGAAGCCGAAAAATTTTTGAAAAGGAACAAAGATATACTTATATTAAAAGCAGATAAAGGTAACGCTTCTGTAGCAATAAGTAAACAGGATTATAGTATACGTATTAATAATATTTTAGAAGATAGAACAAATTATCAAATATTAAATAGAGATCCCACTAACAAATTACAAAATATAAATAACGGTTTTGTTGAAGAACTCTTCAAATTAAAAATTATTTCAACTTTAGACAAAAATAAATTGAAAACAAATGTATCTAATGCACCTAGATTGTATGGACTACCAAAAATTCATAAAGAAGGATTTCCTTTAAGACCTATTTGCTCATGTGTCAATACTCCTTCTTACGAATTATGTAAATATATTACAAACATTTTAAAAAAGATAACGGAACATTCAAAATATAACATAAAAAACTCTCTAGAATTTAAAGATAAAATAGTAAATCAAAAAATAAAAGATGACGAAAGGTTGATATCGTTAGATGTAGTTTCATTATTTCCTAGTATACCTGTTGATTTAGCAATTAGTACTATTGAAGAAAAGTGGGATATCATAGAAAGACACACAAGTATAGAAAAAAGTTTGTTTTTACGTATCTTAAAATTTTGTATTGAAGATAACAGATATTTTAAATACGATAATAAAATTTATAAACAAGAGAAAGGACTACCTATGGGATCTCCTGCTTCCCCAATTGTAGCAGATATTGTTATGGAGAAATTACTAGACACAAGTATTGAAAAGTTAAGTATTAAACCAATAATATTGACAAAATATGTAGATGATTTATTTTGTATAATATCCGATAGGGCAATTGACAATTTACTAACGACATTTAATAAATTTAATCCTAACATTAAATTTACAGTTGAGATAGAGTCTGAGTTTAGACTTCCGTATTATATACATTACTCATAAGGAGAGGCAATGACATATTAATAGATTGGTATCAAAAACCAACGTCTTCCGGAAGAATTATTAACTATTATTCGAAACATTGTAAACGAATAATAGTTAACGCAGCTAAAAATTTAATAGACAGGGTTCTGACAATTAGTAATAAAGAATTCCATAAAAATAATAAGGAAAAAATAAGAAATATTTTAAATGATAATAATTTTCCAAAACAATTAACAAATAGATTAATAAATCAATATGGGAGAAGAAGTAATCAAAATACAAGAGATATTATAGAACAAAAAATTTATAAATCTTTAATATATGTACCAGAAATATCTGAACGTTTAGAAAAATCTAAAATCTTTGATAATACTAAATATAAAATGGCTTTTAAGACTCAAAATACTCTAAACAAATTATTCAGTAAAACTAAAGATAGAATCCAAAAATTAGAATTGTCAAATATAGTATATAAAATACCTTGTAACGGAAATGAAAAAGAAAATTGTAATAAAGTATATGTAGGAACAACGAAAAATAAACTTAAAACTAGAATAGCAGGACATAAATCAGACCAAAAATATAGGAATATTAATTCGCAAAAAACAGCATTATCTTCTCATTGTGCTGAATTAAATCACTATCCCAATTTTGATAATGTTTCAGTACTAAATTCAGAAAACAATTATAAACGTCGTTACATATTAGAAATGTTACAAATTATTAATACACCAAACACACAGAGAATTAATTTTAAGGCAGACACAGATAATGTAGCTCAAATTTACAGACATTTAGTAAATAAGAAATAATTTAATTATTGTTTGTACTTGTTTAAAAACTTTTTAATAATTTTATGACAAAAATTTTTTTTTTTTTGAAATATGTTACTTTGAAGAAAATTTTTTCAATACTTAATTGTAATTTTCATAACGTTAATTTGTTAATTTTTCCTGATGATGCTACACAAAGGAGTAGCGAAATATCGAAAAAATAAAAATAAAATTATTTAAAGACCTAAAGCTTAAAAGAAAATAGTTAAATTAATATTAATAAAAAGGTCAAATAAACTATATAAAATAAAATATCCATTTTGTTTATTGAAATAAAAAAAGTTTGTTAAACTAAAAATTAATTAAATTAATTTTTGAAGGTCTAGATGGTCATACTCGTATATTTATGTTACATATATAAATTAATTTACTGTTTTATATAATCATTAATATATATAAAATAAATTGAATTATATTTTTAATGAAGTATTGGTCTTTACTTTTGAATTAGTAAACAAAAATAACAATAAATCAAATTGACCCTCAAATTGAAAGCAAAATTTCTTCTTGCAATCAACTTGAGTGAAGAAAATAAAGTTGCAATATATTGCTGATTGCATTTTTTGAAATCAAACTAATTAAATTTTAGTGCAAAGAATTTTTAACTCACTATCATAATGTTGATTGAGGCTGCAAATTTTGCAATCACCATTAGAAATCAAAAATATTAATGCAATAATTTTGCAATATCACTCAGTGTGAGTGACGATTGCAGAATTAGTGCACTACCCCCAACTATGATGTAGGACCTACAAAACCACCATAAGAACATTTATGTTGGTATACTTATGCTTCTGAAAAAATGCAATTGATAATAACCCGAAGCACACAAGCAAGCTAGCGACAAAGTGGTTTCCGGACAATGAAGTCAATGTGATGGAATGGCCCGCACAGAGCCCAGACCAATTAAGAATTTATGGACAGATATAAAAAACAGTATCTCAAATGCAACCAACTAACAACGAAGCGCTTTGGACAGCTGTCCACCAAATCTGTAATAAAATTCCAAAAGAAAGATGTCATAATATTGTAAATTCGATGCCAAAACGTTGTGCAGTCGTTATAACAAATAAAGGACATGAAAGAATGTATTTAGTAGAATAAACAAATCATGCTTAATGTAATAAATGCATCCTTTATAATTCCTTATAATTTGTTCTTAATATGGTGTTTAATATTAATACAAATTGAAGTGAAGTGCTATTTTTTTGACTGGCTGTTTTTCAAGTTTTTTTAAATAAAGTATAAATTTCTAAATAAAATAATAAGCAAAAGTAAAATTTATTATTTTATGTAGTTATACAGTTTCCTAAGCATATTGTGACAAATTTTAAAATATATCAATTTTATCTATAGGAAAATATGTATCGGAGACATATTTTCTTAGGCTTGGTGCTATTTTTTTGACCGCAGCTGTATGTAGATCGCAGAAAATTCCTAATTTTTACAAAAAAAAAAAAAAATAATAATAAAACGTGAAAAAAGGCCCTGGCCATATTTCTTCCATATCTAAGTCATGGCCCATATGGCCTGGGTTTGCTGATCTTGCTGATCCATAGCATAATTTTCGAAACTTTATATAAAAAACCAATCCATTTCCACCTCAAATCGAATAGACGGACACTGTTTATCGACTTCCCTACTTTAGTTCACAGGGTTGCAAATAAATATAGATGAAAATACAAACGGAATGACAAACATATTGCACACTAAATCATAAACGGTTACAACTCAAAATTCACAATGTTTAGAAGAGGCAAAAACTGTCTTTAAAAACATTGTTGCAATTGTATAATCAAATTGAGTAAATCAAACAGTAATAGTATTTTTCTAGTAATATAAGATAAAGATTTGAACTGTGAACTTGTTTATAAAAAAAGAATTTGATAAAATTTAAGTTTCGACTATTTATAATATAATCTGGAATATATACCATTTTGGAGAATGGTGACAAATTGCTTAATGTTATTGACAGAAGCAAGGATACCTTTTAAAAACCACTATGGAAATTTAAATTTTTTACAGAAAAGTCCATTTAATATCCATTTCCTGTACTACTTTAAACTTAATAAACATCATTTAGTAAGAAAATATCCCTCAAAACATGTACGTATGTATGTACGTATATATATTAAAATCAATTGAATAAATTAAAAATTATACAGCAGTGTCTTTCAAAAAAAAAAACATTATTATAAATTATATCAATATGATGGTTTTCTTTATTTTTATTTTATTTTTTTATTTATTTATTTTTTTTTTTTTTTTTTTTGTAAACTAAGTTTTTCTTCTTTTCCTTTTTCGCTTTAACTACAAGGCACAATTGATATTTTTTGTCTTACAATACTAACAACAAGAAAATTTGATGAATAATTAAATAATTTTTCAACAATTAATGATATTATGGAAGTAGTAATATAATTTTGCTTTGTAAAATATAAAAGAATAAATATTATATAAAAATAGTATCGTTTGTTTTTCGCAAAATGATTTTTATATACAAGAAAAGTTATGTATGATTATTTATTTTAAAGTTATGTATATATTAGTTCCTATTGGTCCTGTGAGGAGCGTAGAGTTAGAGAATATATAAAAATATAGATAAAATACTAAAAAAAAAAAAACAAAAAAATATATTTATTAAAATAAAATAGAAATATAAAGCACCCTGCATATAAAAAATAAATAGAAAAAATTGTAATTGTTCGTTATATTTTTAAAGAATAAATTAAGCTAAAATAAAGCAATTTAATTTTAATTGCCAAATAGTAGCAACAAGGGAAAGAAGGGAATTAATTATAAAATACTTGTGAAAATTGAAAATCAGGATAACGAAGTATAATTACGTCTATTATAGTCTATAAGGCATTAAGTGTTTTGTAGTTTATGTTGTAATAATAAAATGAAAACAATTGGAAGTTTAAAATTTCGAATAAAAAAATTTAAATTAATCTCGTTCGTTTTAAATACGTTATTAAAAGACTATAAATAAATTTATATTGAGCCAACGATGGTATAATGCTGTCTCTCTGATGACGTAAATTACCAATAACTCTAGGTATATCCAAATCCTGCAATTAAAGCAAATAAAAAAATAACTTATTAAACAAAATAATTAGCTAACCATTAAGATCAAATCTAACCTCATTATGATCTAATGTATATAAAAGTAAATCAGCTGTTAGAGTTACCCCAGATCTACCTCCACCTTCAAGGCAATGCAACAGTACTGGAGGATTTGTATTATGTCCGGGTGGTACTTCATTAATCGAAGCCATTCGCACTGAATTAAGCTCCTCTAAAAAGTCTAAAAAGTGATTAACATCACGCGGACAATTTTGTTCAGCCCAATCGGTGTAGTTAAGATGCCAAACGGAACGATAACGTCTTGATTGCATGTGATAAAGACGCAGTTTGCTGGTGATACAACGATCGGTAGTTTGCGAAAATTCCTGGTAAACTTGGAACTAAAAGAAATAAAAAAAAACATATTTTATATATAATTTTTTTTTTTAATGTAAATTAATAAGTTTCCTAAAAAATAACAAAATTTAACAAAATACTTTCTGATAAATTTTATATGACTAAAAAAAATTGTCAATAAACTTTAAATAGGTATTAAGTTATTCGTTCCTGATCTGTATTCTAAATGGAATAAAAACGTGTTGAATCGTAAATCGGAATCGAAAAACTCGAAACCTTGGTATTGATAGTCTTCTTTCCCACCAACTGAAGATAGATGATTGAATAAAAATTTCTCGTATTCTATTATCTGAGTATTAGATAAATGCAATGAATTCTGAAGAAGGATGTAGCGATTCATAAAATATATTACATCCTGCTAGTGTGTAAAAATGTTTCCAATTTTTATTTTAAAAATGAATCACTTAATTTGTAAAAAATATTTTTAGTAAAAACTAACTTAAGCCCGACTTTAACAAATAATTTGTAATATATGTTGTCGATAAATTTTCTATAAAAAATATAAGTTAACAATAAATTTTCTATAGAAACTTAAACTCTCAATATTTTTTCCGTCGAATATAAAAATTATCGTTACATGTTCTACAGTAAAGTTACAAGTTAAGTTGTCAATATATTCCATATAGAAAATGTTAATTGGGGACATATTTTCTTTAGAAAATGTTAGTTATCAATTATTTTATTAAAATCTAAGCTATTCGTATATTTTCTATAGAAAATAAAATTAAATAATAAATTTTCTGTAGCAAACAAAACTACCGAAAAATTTTTTATAGAATATTTATTTCTCGGTATTTATTTGAAAACAAAATTTTTTTTTTTAATTTGTATTTTTGTTTTTAAACCTCTTTTTGATACATTATGAATGGTATCCAATGGAAACCCTTAATGTAGAAAATTAAAAGAAGAATAAAATAAACTTTTTGAAATCGAAATGTTTATTATTGTTTTTTATTTTGTTTAGAAATTTAGATTTGGCTTTCTTTCTACACTGATTGAACTTCTCATTTAGTCTATTAATTTTTAAGCATAAGAATTTTTTATTCAGAAAAATTGGGAAAATTCCAATAGCTATCTGGATATGCTTTGTAATCAATTTCGATTAATATATTTTTTGGAAATAAATGTTTTATACTCATAAAAATAAATATTTTATACTCATAATAAATTTTCAAAAGGAATCATGCGTGATTAAAAATAAATAATGTGTGAATTCTATTTTTTATCAAGCACAAGGTCTTTTTTATATAAAAATGTTTTAACAATTTTTATTTACAATATTTCGCTACACCATTGGGTAGCATCTTTTTTTTTAATTTTTTCAATCATTTAAAATTTTATAACTGTTATCATTTTTATTCCCTGAAGATGCTACCCAATGGTGTAGCGAAATATTGTAAATAAAAATTGTTAAAACATTTTTATATAAAAAAGACCTTGTGGTTGATCAAAAATAGAATTCAAATATAAAAAAAGGTCAAAAACTACAATAACTAATAAATAATGTATCTAACCGATTCGAAATATAATTTTTTTTTTTTGAAAGTAGTAATATTTCAAATTTAACTAAAAATTATATATCAAAGGTAACAGTTTTAAAAAAAATATTCTTTACAAAATTAAAATTGTTAGTATAATATCCATAAATTGTTTATATAAAATCAATTATCGATAATATATCGTGATTGATAATCATGATAATTGTTAGTTTCCTAAATTTTTTTTATATAAAATCAGTTGTCGGTACTATTTTACAGAAATACAAAGTTATTGGTAAAATGCCCTTAGAAAATTTATCGATATTTTTAAACTTTAAGTTATTGGTAAATTTTCTATATAAAATATATCAATAAATTGTCTATAGAAAGAAAGTTATCAACAAATTTTCTATAGAAAACAAAAGTTAACAATTAAAAAAACAGTAATTTATATCTTTTTTTATTGACAAAAAACTTATCCATATGTTTTCTAAAGGTTAAAAATTATAAAAAATTTGAGATAAATTTTAAAATAAAAGTAACCAGTAAATATTTTATATTTTTGTTATCCATAAAATTTCATTTGAAAGTAAAAGTTAAGGATACATTTACTGTACACATCGGATATGCCAATTAGCACCCTAGTCCACACATCAACTTTTGCAGATGACACAGCTTTTTTAAGTGTTCATGAAAGAGCCCAAGAAGCATCACAATTTTTACAAGACCACATACTCAATTTGGAAAAATGGCTAGAAAAATGGAGAATAAAAGTGAATGAACAAAAATGCACTCACATAACTTTCACACTGCGCAGGGACTCATGCCCTCCTATTCGCATAAATAACCAAATGATACCACAGCTTTCAGACGTTAAATACCTGGGTATACATCTTGACCGTCGCCTTACTTGCAAAAGCCACATTGACTTCAAGTTAACACAAATGAAACTAAAAGCAGTACAACTAAATTGGCTTATTGGCAGAAACTCCACCCTGAGCTTAGATTGTAAACTTCTACTGTACAAGTCGGTCCTCAAACCAATTTGGTGTTATGGGATTCAGTTATGGGGCACTGCCTCAGCTAGCAATGTAGAAAAAATTCAAAGGCGCCAAAATAAGATTTTACGTATTATTACATCTGCTCCCTGGTATATAAAAAATTCGAACATCCACAAAGACCTAAACATGCCATCAGTTCAAGCAGAAATAGCGAAACATGCAGTCACATATCTAAAGAGGCTTGAATCTCATCCAAACCCTTTGGCGCGTAACATGCTGAATGAACCTGGTTACATTCGACTAAAAAGAAGAGATACTGCTTTTCTTGGCCGTACATTAGAGGGATGACCCGCAAATGATTTCGAAATCCGTGAAACAAACATTATTTTTGTCTAGCACTGGCTGGACTTAAAAAGAATATTTTATTTTAGACTTAGATACGAGTAATTATTGTTAGTTCAAAAATATTGAAGATACAATAAATAAATTATGAAAAAAAAGGATACATTTCTAGACAAAGTTAGTATGGCATAATTTTCTATAGAAAACATCGAATAAATTCTGCTTGTGATACCCTGATGTGCCATCTATTTTAGTTCAACTCTATTCGAAATAAAATTTTTCCGTTGTGTTTATGGGAAACAATTTACAATAGATAAAAAGTCTTAAATGAAAAAACTGCCTACAATCTAATGGAAATAATGTAGCACTAGAAGAGACCTTTTCAAATAACTAAAACTAACAAACCGTCTGAACTACATGAACTAATTCGGAAATATTTTGTTTGGTTTTTAATCTTAAAGAAATCAAACGTAAATAAATATTGTTGCGAAAGCATTTGATAAATCGAAAAAGTAAGTAATAATTATTTTTAGCTTTTCACAAATAGGTGACTTTTTTCAAAATTGGTTGCTTCAATTTAATATCAAAACGAAACTGCCTGTATCACATTTCTCATAGTCAGCTACATACTTATAAAATCTTTTGATCTAAAAATTACCTGACCAAACTCCATGCGTTGATTTGTATTGGGCGGTATATAATTTAAATCTTCCGATAGCTGAACTATTAAATAAACATCAGCCTCCCAGACGCATTGCCAAAAGATGCGTGTCGTCAGATCCTCATGCGGTGACTGAGCAACTATATAGAAACGTTGCTTATTACCCACAGTAGCCTAAGAAGAATAATTATAATTGATAACTAAACTTGGTGGAAAATTCTTATTTTCATTGTAAACTTACCGATATGTGAGAAGCATTCACATAACCATGCCGATTTTCCATGGTAGGAGTCAGTCGTACACGATTATCATCGTATGGTAGAAAATTAGGATCAGAATTTTTCATGGCATTCTCTTCTCTTAAAGCACAATCATATCGTGCCATTTCTCGACGTTTGGGTATGGATTCAAATTCCATAAATAGCTGGGAGTCAGTTAACTTGTCAGTGAGTATTTGACACTAAGGGAAATAACAATTTATTTAAATTTTTATATTCATATATAATTATATTACCAATTTGTCTTTGGAGTATTGTCCCGATATTGGCTGTAATTTCGGTACACCAGTTGACCATCTATGATGTAAATTAAGATCATCTTGAGCTAATTTTATTTTTTGCAGTTTTGTTGTATTGATTGCCTTTTCTCTTCCTAGAGTGGCTGATTTTTGTTTGTCTGGAGTTTTACTTCTTCCCAAGAAGTTCCAACGTTTCTTGCGCTTTTCTTTTGAAGACGTATTGCCTGCCGTGCTGGAGCTCTGTGTTGTGGTATCTAATGTCGTATTATATATTGAAGATGATGTGGAAGACAAATTCATGGCGGAAAAATGGTGACTTAACGAGTCATCATGAGATGCGGAAGATGTTATTCGTGTAGAATTCAGTGCTGTATTAGATGAAGACGCTGAGGGTGACATAGACGAGGAGCCTTGTAAAACATCGACTGCCGATACTGATAATGAATTTTTCATATTTTTATGCTGCCTAGGGGGTGGTGCCATCTTCGAAGGTGTTTGTTCTTGGTTTGAGGAACTTTGGCCTATGGCCGGTGCTGCTGACAGTGCCCTAACCGCTCTTTGAGGCGGTGTGGGTTCAATTAATTGTACATCGGTACTAGCTGCTCTATCTGATTGTGTTTGATGATTGAATTTTTTGATATTCATGGAAATTTCATCAGGTTCATCCTGAGCCTGTAAATATTGATGTATTTGGTGTTTTGCCAGTTGTTGTGTTGGTGACATAGCAGGTTCTCTATGCTGTAGGTGATGATGTCTGGTCGCTGGCACGGGTGGCTGATTGTGCATACCACCAGGCGCAGATTGTATAGAAGATGTACGATTTCTTATTTCGGTATTGTGAGTGGAAGATCCCGATGAACGTTGCTCTGCACTACGTTGTGGAGTCACAGATGATGAAGACGTATATTGAGGCAGTGGTACATTTTCGTAGATTGGCTCTATGGAACCATTCATGGCATTTCGTTGCAGAGCTGCTGGCTGTGCTGTTTGTAAATTTGCCGACGTACGATAACCAGAAGGCGGCAAGGTGGGAGAATTTTGATCATAATTTTGTGTTTTATTACTTGAAGCATGATTTGCTGCTACTTGGCTTAAAGCTGATTGCCTTAATTGTGACATAATCGAGGGTTGTTCTTCAATCATATTGAGATTTTCAAAAGTACCATGAGGTGGTAGATACGATTGCGAATGTCCCATATGGCTCATATAGGGATACTGATGTAACATAGTGGCTCCCGAAGAGGTAGTTATTTGTCCAGGATTTCCCAAGCCTCCCGGACGTCCATTATAGGGATACTGTGAGTTGAATAGGTTTCTATTCGAAACCAAGTCAGGTGAGGAACCGGAAACATACGATCGAAAACCCAACAATGGACGATGAGAAGCAACTGCTAAATCAGGAGTAGAAGAAGAACTTAATCTGTTGACCGGATAGGGAGGAGGCGGTTTAGTTCTAATCATTTGTAAACGTTGCGGTAAATCGGTATAAATGTTACTATGAGGTGTGGAGCTCAAGCCTGAGGCTGCAGCTGTGCCAGCTGAGAGATTATATTGAGCGTGCATAGCTTGGGCTGGTTGCGCTACATCGGGATATCGATGTGTTGCCATATGGCCCATTAACAAACCATCTCCCGCTTGATGTACATCTGGTTGAGATCCAGCATAGTAAGCCGCTGCTGTGTTATGAGCTGCCAAGGCAGCTGCCTGATATTGCAATTGATTTAGATTGTATAACTCATTCGACGGAGTTCTATATTTTAATTGTACGGCAGTTTCATAATCCGGTGCTGGCCTATAGGTAGGAAGCATTGCCTTAAGACGTTCTCTTTCGTGAGCATCAGCGGTCAAAATATGATTATTATTGTTGTTGTTGTTGTTGTGACCCAAGAAACTAGAACTACTATGTAAATTGTTGTTGCTTAAATCTTGACACGAGCTGCTTTGCAGGCGTGTGTCTAAGATACTGTTGGATAGTTGTTGCGAAGAGGACACATAATCATGAGAGTACTCCTAAAAAGAAAAGAAAATATGTTATTTATCAAAAGCAAATTTCAAGATTTTAAACCAACCAACCTTGCTTAACCAACTCTGTCCCATTTGTCCTCCCCCACTGTGATGAGTTATGTGCAGAGCACTGCCATTTATTCCATTGCCATCAGTTCGACCGCTACCCGATTGGTGACTAGCTGCCAAAGATATATTTGAAGACATTAAGGCAGATGACGAATTAGCTGTTGATATGAGGCCATGAGGCGGCAGTTGAGATGAGGACTGATGGTGTAAGGATTGAGCCGATGATAAATATTCTTGTGACTGTTGTGTAGCTTGTTGACTGGGTACATAAGTGCCCGCACCTGGCACATATGTGGCATGTTGTTCCAAAAGTAAATCCTCCCGTGAATCACTAAGATCGTAACCACTAAAAGCTGAAGCATTTATTGCCTCTGCTCCACCTATAGAAATACCGTTAGCACTTTCAACATCCCCCATACTCGATGAGGAATCTTCATCTATGTAACGTTTAAAGAATTTATGTTGTGTTATACATAATTTCCAAAAATATCTAGCAGTATCTGTCTCGGAAAATATAAAAGAGCCCAGAAACTGTGAACCATCCGCTTTATTCTGCACTATGCGTATTGCTCTTTTTTCTATAGTCACAGTATGAAAATCTTTCCAAGGAAAATACTGACGGCCATTTTCTGCCGTCACCACCATGCCATTTATAGCCAAGCCCAAGTTAATATCATTTCCCAAATTGTCTTTAGCTTGAAATCTTTCCTCACCATAACCTTCGAGTTGTTGACAACATTGTATGTACATTTCCTCAGCCTGTGAAGTGGTCAAATGTTGTATGCCCGAATGTTGTTGTAATACTTCAAGTATTAAACTGTCTAAAATATTGTCGTCGTTGACCAAACCTGTGGAAATTTGATTTATTAACTAATATAAATTTACATATAAGAAATTGCAATTCTGTAAAATTATTCTAATAATATTTGACTGTTCTTTGGATCTTTAAAATTTTCGAACATATTTTTTGTAGTATTTTATGATTTATAAGGCTTAAATTTTATTTTGAGATTAATATTAGATTTTCGAAATTAATTTCGAATTTTTCGAATATATCTATTTATGTGAAAAAATATAGATAGAAATCATTTTTTAAGAAAAAGAATTCTTCCAATATTTAAAAAAAAATTGTATTTATCGAACAAAAAATTTTAAATTAAAAAAAATTATATTTATGGAGCAAAAAACATTTTAATTCGTTTTAACAAAAAATATATATTTTATATTTAAAGATGACCTAAAATAAATTAATAAAGTTTTTAATATCTTATCCCGCAATAGTTTGACGCAGATAGTTTATGATTTAAATAAAGGGTGAGCCATTTCGAGGCACTTTTTTCAATAGCCTTTTTTTTGACAGATCACGTGGTGAGTGTCATGTTATTATTGTTTAGTATTGTTTGGCATTTCATAATGGAAAGACTTACGCCTGAATCGCTTTGCTCTATGGACTCTTGAAAAGTTCCAAGAAAATCCGACGTTTTCGAGGCAAATTTTGTTTAGCGATAAGGCCCATTTCTGGCTCAATGGGTATGTAAACAAACAAAATTTCCGCAATTGGGACAAAGAGCAACCTGAAGAGATTCAAGAGTTACCACTTCATCCAGAAAAAACACTGGTTTGGTGTGGTTTTGGCCGGTGGAATTATCGGTCCATATTTCTTTAAAAAGGATGCCGATGCGAACGTAACCGTCAATGGCGACCGTTATCGTGCCATGATAACTGACTATTTGATGCCTGAAATTGAAGCTCGTGATCTCGGCGACATTTGGTTTCAGCAAGACGGCGCTACTTCCCACACATCGCATCAATCAATGGATTTATTGAGAGAACATTTCGGTGAGCACATAATTTCAGTTTTTGGGCCGGTCGATTGGCCACCAAGATCGTGTGATATCACACCGTTAGACTTTTTCCTGTGGGGATTCAGGCCTTGGAGGAAAACATCATGCATGTCATTCGCCAGTTACCAGTTGAAATGCTCGAACGAGTCATCGAAAATTGGACTCAACGGATGGACCATCTGCGACGTAGCAACGGCCAACATTTGATAGACATAATCTTCAAAAAATAAATGCCAAAGAATGTTCTTTCAAATGATAATAAACATTATCCTTTAAATTTGAATTTCTGCGTTTTTTTTTTAAGTAGGGAACCTCGAAATGGATCACCCCTTATAACATAACTTTTTATACCAGTTGAATCTGCAAGGAGTCAGTTTTCTACCTCCGGAACAACTCATTTAAATTGGATCCAACGATTAAAAAAGGTGGAAAATGCACAGCAGTTTATGTATTGAGACCACGCGTTATTATGTTCGTACACGATGATCTCTGATATTGCCTAAACGATTTATATCTTTGGTTAAGACCGACCAGAACTGTAACAAGTGTTGAGTCTATGCTTCCATATCTTCAATTCAAAATACTGTTTTTCCTATATTGAGAACTGAAATTATTCAATTCACTAGATAATGATGTTATATTTTAACATTTTATTTTAAAACAAGTAGTTCTTTATTACAAACTAGACAAATTTAGTCAATTTTAAATAAGTCAATTTTACGTCAGCTAAAAGAATGTTTCATTTAACGTAATGATTCACTGACAACTATTAATAACAATTTATAAAAAAAGTCATAATTATAATCTTATCTTTTAAATTAAATTAAAAACTAAATTAAGAAAGAAACACTATTATATTTTTATACCAAGAAGAGAAAAAATATTTTTTTTAATTTTTATTAATATCTTTCTTACCTTGTAAATTTTTTGGTAAAACCAAAGATTTCTTTAAATAATCCTTTGTTTGTTTATCACTTTGATAGCTATCATACTCCGCTTGACGACAGTATAATGCCAAAAGTATAGCTGTTCGTATATCGCATGCAATTTTACCCTCATTTATGTCACTTTTTAGCTGAAGAAAATAATAATAACGTGTAACCTCATCGCTCAGGTGCCTTACACCAGTCGTTACATAATGTCGTACACGTAAAAAGATTTTCGTACCGGCTGCATACTTTTCCAATTGACGACTTAACGAACGTTCCAAGTCGACCCATTTCATTTCATCTTCCTTTCCCTTGACCATATAGCGCAGGCCAAAGAATTCGGGCTGTTGGATGAGTAAACGCTGGCAAACATTGTCGAGACATTCTTGCCCTTTACTCTCAGAACTGATGGTACAATCGACAGTGGTGGTAGTGTCTGAAAAAAATTATAAATTAAGGAATTTTTTTAAAATGTTATATTAAATCGCTAAAAAACTTGCATTTTTATTTAATATTAAACTATATAGGATCTCAAAATATAGAGTACTCGATATATTTTTCTGTCAAGTGAACGAGAGCAAAATCTGGAGAGACCTACACTCAACCCCATGGAAACAGATATTATTATGGATCTATGTATTACATAAACAATAAAAGTTCAAAGTATATTCGAATCAAAAAAAATAATTATTATCGGTTTGTGGTGTCAAGTAAACTACCCCTTGCCCCCTCCCGATTATGCAAAAAAAAAACTATTCAGCTCTTCATCTCCATATACCAAACCCACATACTAAATTTCATTTTGATATGTCAAACCGAATGACCTGTAGAGCGTTTACGAAATTGGGGTGTCAAGTAAACTACACTTTGCCCTCTCCCGATTATGCACAAAAACTATACAGCTCTTCATCATTGTATACCAAAGATACATACTGAATTTCATTTTGATATGTCAAACAGATTGATCTTAAAATCGACATTTTTATATTCGCACAATACAATTACGAATCCTATTCTAACCTTATTTGTTGACGTGAGAGTATTTGTTACTAAGTTTAAATACCAGAAAATTTTCGAGAACTGAACTTGCAACCCACAGACTTGCAAATAAAATTAAAGCAAAATATTAAGTCAAATATTTAAAACCTGCAAATGTTTAGAATAACGTTAAAATTAGGTTAAAAAAAAGTTAAGCACAGACTCTATAATCACTCTCTGGCCCGGACTATCCAGTAATGCGGACACCTCAACATTTCGAACAGTTTAGAAATTTTACCTATATAATTCAGACAACCACCTCAGCCTTGATAATTACGGGTGCTATGCGCACAATGCCATCGAAGACTCTTTTCGCTATGTTAAAATGGCGTTCAGACGGCTAAGCAACTGGCCAAAAACTCGGCAGTAAGGATCAATGCAACCTGGGCGAATATAATTGCAGACAAACTTGCTACATCTAGAACCTTCCTTAAGGTCAGAAGATAGATCAAAAACTATAGACAACTTTCAGCAGGAGCTACTGGGTATCGCGCAGACCAAACGATCTCACCTGCACGCTTACGAGACTTCTATGTGTGATTGGACAGATGGGTACACTAGTGGCTGTGCTGAAGGGCACTGCATCATTGGTCTCCATGCTAAGAAATATAATCTATTTATATAATAAAATAGTAGCTCATTTCCGTCTGCCTGTCTGTCTGTCCTTCATTGTTTGTGTTCGCATCATGTAAAAACTACTGGATGGGTTTTAACAAAATTTTGTGAGGAGGTACCTTAGTATCCTGATTCCAATATATCCTATATCTTTTTATCTTATCTTATTTTTTATCTTATCTTAGTTCCAAAAGAAAGTGGAGAAAAAGCAGTGAAATTATGACGATCATGTAAAAACTACTGGATGGGTTTTAACAAAATTTTGTGAGGAGGTACCTTAGTATCCTGATTCCAATATATCCTATATTTTTTTATCTTATCTTATTTTTTATCTTATCTTATTTCCAAAAGAAAGTGGAGTAAAAGCAGTGAAATTATGACGATTTTTGTTACCGATTTAAAGGTACTGCATACTTTAAGGCATCTTTTATTTTTGAAAGCAGTATTTTTTAAGCAATTTCGCGCAACAGATGGCGCTGTTTTAAAATAATAAGTAACTCATTTCCTGTCTGTATTTTACAGAGCTTTACAATAATTTGTTTAATCTTAGAATTTTATATAAATTTAAGAATTGTATCCAGGGTTGGGTACCTTTATATAAAGTAAATACGTAATAGTCTTAAAATTTGGTGATGTGTGGGCACAGCTAGTAAATAAAAAAAATTATTCATTCGAATCTAAAAATAAATTTAAATCTCTATTTATCTCAAAAATAATAATTATTAATCTTAAATTATTTGCAATAATAAACTTTGTTTTTCAAATTATATCTGTGTGTTTTGAGAGCAAAAAAGGTATTTTCACATATTTTTGTAAACATGTTATTTATTTTGTCATAACATGTTTGTTTGTTTGATTTATTTGGTTTGGTTCTTGTTTTTATCAACTTTTATATTCGTTATTATCATTTTTAATAATTTTAAGATAAACTTAAGTTAAGCTACTATCCCATGTGTTGCTGTGCGTGTATTATATTTCTTTTTTATTAAAAATTTTTTTTTGTTTGAATAAAAATATTTTTTATCTGTCGGCTCTTTAGTTTCTTTCATGTAGTGTTGTTGTTGATATATTTTTTTTAAGTATTTTAATTGTTTGCATTTTATTTATTCAACCGTTTAGCAATGTTATGATAAGCATTTTCAGCAAAAAAATAAACCTTAAGCAACATGATCAACTTGTTAAAGAAGAAATTTATTATAAAAACTTACCAAAATAAAATTTGTATCATCTATATTTGTATAGAATGTCATAAAACTGTAACAGGACCATTTCTGTACACGAAATATTTCTTTGCACCAGCAAAGAAATGGGATACAAAACAGCAATTTTTAGAATTTTCGTCTGTCTGTCTGCGTTCGCATCACGTAAAAACTAAGGGATGAATTTTAATAAAATTTGGGGAGAAGGGGTAGGTACCTTAGTATTTTGATTCAAATATAGGATACTTTTTTCCGCAAAAATATCTCATTTCCAAGAGAAAATAGAAAAAAAGTAGTAAAAGTACACAATTTTACCCATTTTAAGGTATTGCAAACTTGACACTATTTTCAAAACTCTACAATAATTTTCGAATTTTATTTAAATTTTAGAATTTTACAAAGCACTATCAAAAACTCTTCAAATTTGGTGTGGATTACTTTCTAAGTAATCGAAAAAAATATTGTAAATATTAAAAATATTGTAGTGGCGGGCACAGATTGGAAATGACATATAATATTAATATTGTAAATTTATTATTTTAACTAAACTCGGGTTTCATGCATTTAATTTAATAAAAAATATAAACCTACCGGGATTTTTTTTTTTTTTTAATTCAAAATAACGAAGTTTGAAAATGCCTAAGAAGAACTAAACTCGAAAATTTTAAGTTTGTTTTACGAAACCCTTTATTTTTTAACCGACTTCAAAAAAGAAGGAGGTTATCAATTCGTCTGAATGTTGCTTTTTTATCTATTTAACCACATAACTCAGCCATTTCTGAACCGATTTTTTTCTTTATTTGAATGGTTATGCTTTCAGTTTGGTCCCGTTTTAAAAACAGGTCATTATATTAAAAAACAGGTCATTATATTCCCATACAACATACATGTTTTTTACGTGTATATTTAGGGCACCAAATTAAAATTTTGAAAAATTGCGTATTGATATAGCTCCCAACAGCAGAAATCAATAAAAAAAATTAATTTAAAGGGTGTCCCTATAGGTGACGTAATTTGACCTATATGGGCCTATCTTTTGAATCCTTACAGACAAAACCTTTAAAATTTAACAGAAATTTATAATAAAATGTATAAATTTTCAAAATTTTAAATTAAAGGGTGCGCCAATAGTTAATTTAATTTGATGTATATGGCCATACTTTTAAACAGTTGTACACAGACCGCTGAAATTTACAAAGAACCTGTATTGCTAAGTCAGCTATAACAAAAAGTATAAAATTTAAATTTGGAAATAAAAGTGTATCCCAATAGTTAATGTAAATTGTATGTATGTGACCAAACTTTTGAACTGTTATAGACAGACAGCTGTAATTTATAAGGAACCTGTGTTGCAAAGTCCACTATAGCAAGTATACAATTTGAATTTAGAAATTAAAGGGTGACCCCATAAATTATGTAATTTGATCTATATGATCCTATCTTTTGAACCGTTAAACAGAAACACTTGAAAATTAGGCAGAATTTCCACTACTTTCTCTGGTATAATAACAAGTATCAATATTTGGAATTATAATGTAAAGGGTGTCCCCATAGTTCATGTAATTTGATATATATGCCCAAACTTATGAACCGTTATAGGCAGATAGTAGAAATTTAAAAAAAAATTTTGTGGCCAAGTCCTCTATAACAACAGGTCTTTAATTTAAAATTGTAAACTAAATGGTGTCCCAATAGGTGATGTTATTTGATCTATGTGACCCTATCTTTGAAACCGTTATAGACAGAGGCTTGAATGGTGTCCACATAAAAGACGGATGCTGGCGAAAATATCTTAACTTTTAAACAGTAGTAGGGAGAGGCTTGACATTCACATAGTATTTACTTTTTTCCCCTCTAATTTTGGCGTATGTTTTATTTGGTTTAAATTTAATTCTTACAGATTACTTCTTACATTTTTAGTTCAGAATTGGTGCCCTTCTTCTATCTGTTTTGAAGTCGGTTTTTTATTGCAAGAATTATTTTATTGCATGCCATTGCATGTAATTGGTAAATGGTAAGAGAATTCGAAAATTATAAAAATCCAATAAAAAATGAATTAAAAAGGCAACAATTTAAACATAATTTTTATTTCGAAAATTTCGAAAGAAGGGATGGAACGTTAGGGGATACGTTCACCGTTCAAAAGTCCGTAACCATATGCCAAGCACAGGCAAGTACTCTTAAAAATATTTTGTTATTTATTTATGGTGAATTTTCAAAATATATTGATGAACTTTTTAATTCTTAAGTGGAAATAAGGTTTTCTTCCAATATTTTGCTTTTTTATTGAAATTTTTGATTTTGATTTCTGAAACGGGCGTTACTAATATCTGCAGCAGCGTACAATTAAGTAGCAATAAAAAAATTATTACAATAAGAAAATTGTTTTAATTATAATTATTAGGAATGGACTTATTCCACTTTCAAAAGAAATATTTGTGCGATAGCATTGTACAGCAAAACTGTTTTTGTTTATTTTATGTCAAAATAGAACTCTATTGAAATTGTTTTTATAACAATTACCGTTAACTCAGTTTTTTTTTTTAAAGTAGACTTATTTCACATTAAAAAAAAACAGCTCATTTTATTTATTTGTGATTTTTGGGAGAGTTTTGATTTTTTCACGATTTTACTTTTTTTCGGTAAAATTTTGATTAAAATATTTCTATTTTTACAAATGAAGACGGATATAGCAATTAGGAAAATGGATTGCTTGTTGCTAAGATCTGAGTTTTTCCTTATCTCCTTATAATAACAAACTTAAGCCTAACAAATTACACAGGTCTACAGTGATTTTTATGTTTGATGAAAGCGTTTGTTAATTTGTATATGTTTGAGGGCCCTTGTTAAAAAAACCCCATATTTTCGCTCTAACAGTCTTGATTTTTAAATAAATTGATTTTTATGAAATTAAATGTGATTAGATTTGTCACCAAGCAATGGAGTTAACGCAGAATCGTCAATCAATAGATAAATATGGAAAGAAGTCAATGTACGAACATAAGTTTAACTTTGCTTGATGAGGCATTTTGTTAAAGACCTAGACACAAATGGGCAGTGTTTCAAATGTTTGTGCGAGGAATTTCCAGGCTTATTCGATGCCAAATTAAAAAAAAAGGTATTTTTGTTCGGCCGCAGATAAGAACATTATGCAAAGACAAGGATTTTCAAAACACAATGACCAATTAATTGATATTCTTGGGAACCCTAAGGACGAAAACTACGAAAATATGTTGCAACACTTTGATTGTCTAGGTTGTAAAATGAGTTTCAAAGTGCATTTCCTTGAACTATTTTCCTTAAAATCTTGGAGTTAGCGAAGAACAGGGAGAGAGATTTCACCAAGACAATGGAAGCAAAAGAAACGGCGATATCAATGCAGATGGAACATAACAATGATGGCGGACTACTGCTGGATGTTAAAACGGGATATGCCCTTAAAAACACAACCGAATGTCCGGACAACGCAGCTTTCTGGCAAAAAGGTGAAGATTTCCCTTAAAAAGTCTAACAAGCATTTTTAAATTTTTTTTTAACTTGTATTCTAACTTTTTACTCAATAAACAAATAAATTTTTTTAGAAATATCGCTTTTTATATTTTTCTATTTGCAAAAAAAAAAAACCCTTACGTATTACAAATAAATGCATGGAATTTTTGAAAGTTATAATATAAAATCAGTTTTCAAAATTAAAACATCTGTCAAAAAGTTTAATTTTGTAGACCTGTGTTATTAATCCATACACATATAAAATAATAATAAAAATATATTTTTTAATTTGAACTGTTTTATTACAAAATATAAAATAATATTGAAAATATACAGTGAATCAATAAAGTTTAGGCCCACCATGATTTTCAAGAGTGTTCTGTCCATAACTTTGCATCTGGTTCACTTCATAAAATAATTTTGATATCGTTTTAAAGATTGAGAGTTATATTGACCATTTAGAACAAAAAATAATTTATATCTTATTATTTCTAATATACAACGCTTTCAAAACTAAAAAATAAGCTATGTCTATGTAAAAAAAGTTTAGGCACTTACCTTATTTTTTAGTTAAAAAGCCATTGTATATTAGAAATAATCAGATATGAATTATTTTTCGTGTTAAATGGTCAATAAACCTATCATTCTTTGTGCCTAAACTTTATTGATCCACTGTATATTTTATTTTCTAATAAAACGGGTCAATAAAATAAAAATTATATTTTTATTATTATTTTATAATTATGAAATAATAATTTTTATTTTTTTCGTATACAATAATATAAGAAATATATAGAGAAAAGGTCTATTTCATTTGAAAAGAAATACAAATATAATTTTATCGTTTTAAAAAGAAGAAATGAATCAGTAGCGTTATTCAGTGTTTGATGCAAATGGTCTTGCGAAAGTGCAAATGTGTTATATCATTCAAATTTAAAAAAAGACGATTTTTATTGTCTGATTTTATATGATAATGTGCTCTTGCACTTTTACAAGACCATTTGCATCAAACACTGAACTTTGCTAGTATGAAACTTCTTTGATTTTGACTTGGTTTTTTTACTTCAATTCGAAGAAAAACTTTCTGAAGAAAGTTTTCTGAAGAAAGTTTTTCTTCGAATATATGCAAGTGCTCGAATTGATATATGCAAGTAATCAACAGTAATTTGCTAAAAATTATGTCAAATTACAATTAATATTAAAAACTTTTCGAAAATACATTAAAATCAATGAAGCTGTGTTTTAACAGCTAATTGCAATGTTGGATTGGAACACAAAACTATCCATAAATAAAAATGTTCGTATGTTCGAAAATTTCGAAAATCTATGATATTTTAAAAAACAATATTTTATCTGCTCAAAAGAAAAACAACCAAAAAACCCAAACTGCTATGTAATGTATGTATGTAAAAAATTTGTTTATTTTTGTTACGGCTCCACTTAATACTTTAACTTTAATTCATAAAAAAAACAAAAATTGGAAGAACAGCCAATAACATCATACATAAACATAAAAATCATTCCATTTATTGTATTAATAAAGTAATTACTATTTTTCGGAAATCTATCGCAAGTTGTGAATTATTTATTATTTTATGTCTGCCACTTCAGTTAATAACAAGCAGTAGATAAATTCAGTTTTTAGAAATATTAAAGTTTTTTGTTAATTTCGGTAATAAGTTTTTAAACACATGTTTTGCCGTTATAAAAATGAACAAAAAAAAAATACTTTTATCAGGACCAACAAAATATTTCCAACCATATTTCACAGAAACTATTTATTTCTTAACATTGTTTAATCTTCTATTACTCTAAATTTATTATTAGGCCAAATAAATTATTGACCACTTGGTTGTACTTTTATTTTGGTTTTTAAGAATCTAATCTATTGTTTAATCGTTAAAACATACCCACAGCTACAATTAAACAATAAATTTTATCTGCAACATTGTTGTTAAATATTCGTGTTAAATTTGTGACTCAATGCAGAAAAAATATATCTCTAAATTTGTGTACTCGTATGGTATTTGAAAATATATGTTATTAAAATATATTTTTTGTTTCTTTTTATCTAGTGGGGCAGTACAAGAATTATCCGACTCAGCTAGAAGAAGTGTTAATTGAACTTTTTTTTTTTTTGAAAGTGATAAAAGTCCAATTAAAAAAAAAAACTAAGGCCCTTTATTATAACTTGCCTTTAGCTAAAGTTAGGATTTTGTTGGAGCGATAAATAGTTTTTCGTTATTAAAAGTAAGCTAAAAACCACTTTTAACTATAACGTACTATAAGGACAAGCTATGGCAATGAGCATTTTCCTTATTATTATAACGCAAAACTACTTATCGCTCCAACAAAATCCTAACTTTAGCTAAAGGCAAGTTATAATAATGGGCCTAAGTTAAATACAAATTTAATGAGATATAGACACCTTCTCTCCATAGTTACAATCACAATTTCAATAATGTTCTATTTTGACGTAAAAATATTGTAAGGAAAATATCAAATGAGAATTATTGTTATTGTTAAAAAATCTAACGTAACAGAACATTTAGTTTTCACGCTATCTCAATTTAAATAAAATGAAAAATCAAGCAAAGGAACAAGTCAAGACGAAACATTGAACATCGGTGGTTGAGAAATTTTATGTCGCATCTTGAAAATATAAACAAAGCAAAAAATAATACATACATATGTACATCGATTTCTAGACATGGCAGAAAGATGTGTTCAAGATTAACGTGGGCTCCTGCCACGATGGCTTTATCCCACGGTGCTCTTAACACCAAGTGAAATAAAGACGTAGACTAGCGCCCCCATTGTGTAGTATAACAACACTTTACGATTGCCACCAATCGCAATTTTTGTGTATACAGTCACAATGAGTAGCAATTTATACAATATGGCAAGCCTTTCCAAGGCAAGCCTAGATCCATATTATAACCTCTTGCTTAGGGGTTTGGAGACTATCCAAACTCCGTCTGTTGAGAGTGCAACAGCACACTTGATCGACCGTGCACCACATCTGCAATAAACGATCTTAAACCACAACCACCACGTGTACCCCCGAAGGGGACCTCACCAATAACCGGTCACAGAGAGGATAGGCTCTCTGTGGGGCCACCGATTCCCGTGGTACCAGTCCTTTGGGCACTGGTCAGGCCTTGAAGAGGACCCGTGTTAAAACAACAGACCTTTTCTTCCAGATTTAGGCTCTAGGAACCCTAGCGTCTGGTGCCCCTATTTTCCCCGAGTGAACCGCGTCAAAACATTTGCCATTACTGCAGTGACAATTGGAACCCCCGGGTCTAACATGGCAGAAAGATAAGACTGGAGGCAATTTTGAGAAGGTGCAGGGCAAAGAAAAAATATCATCGGTAAAATTTTAGTAATTATTCACCCCTATCGCCAATAATTATCCCCATGAAAAATCCCAAAATTTCTATAGTGAAATTACTTGTATTTTACGGTAGAAATCATTCACTATAGAAAATTTGGTAGTTTTTTCATGGGAATAATTATCTGCGATAGGAGTGATTACTTCATAATTAAAATTTTAAAATCAAACGCAACCCCTTAAATATGTATCTCAATATATAAAAAAAAACAGCTCAATTGTAGTTATTTTTTGAAGATCACCAAAGAGTAATATTTCCCAAAATTCGCATAATACTAACGCCATAACCTTATCTACAAATGAATATGACTTTGTTGCCTTCTTTTGACAAGTCTTCTCTACCAATTGTTTCATTCAATTTTTTATTTATTTATCAAATTATATTTTAACTTAAATTACAGCGCATAGTAACGAGTGCAGGGGGCTAATTCTCGCAGTCGAACTCATGCGAGATTTACTCGAAAATGCGATTTTTTTTTACTTTTGGGATTCTGCCACTCGTTGTCGAGTAAGTTGTATCGATATTTCTGATGAGGGCACTCGATAGCAAGCTTACGTTCAAACGTAACCGTGCGAGTTTAAATTCGATAGCAAATTTTTATGTCGAAATTTTTTTTTTTTGCATAGTTCGTTGGATAAAAAGAAAATGTAAGCTTGATTTTTTATAATTTTTTCATATTAACTTATTTTTATTAATTATTAGGTCAAATACAACAAAAGTAAATTTTAGGCAAATACAAATTCTTGCTGATTTTATGTCTGAACACAGCAAAAGGTGTCCTACCAAATACATGTGAAGGAAAGGCAACGGCTAATAGACTTTGGGAAACCTTGACCAATAAATTAAATGCCTCTGGTCCACCGTTAAAAGATGTAAAAGCTTGACAAAAAATTCTTTTGTTTCATCCCAACCATCGGGACTGAATTTTATAAATTTTAGACACAGCTTATTTTCCATTTCTTCCAGCACTCTTGCGATTGTTTTTAATAATGTGCTTTGACTAATGCCGATAAGAAAATCATTACCGACGGTATTTTGAAAGCCTACGGACGCCAAAAGCAATAAAGTTGTGGCCAACTGTATTTTTGGTGGTACGGCAGTTGTCAAATGTGCAGCAAACTCCAACTCCTCCAAAATATCTTGTTTGTGTTTAACGGTTCAAAAGATAGGGCCATATAGATCAAATTACATAATCTATAGGGGCACCCTTTAATTTCTAAATTCAAATTGTATACTTGCTATAGTGGACTTTGCAATACAGGTTCTTTGTAAATATCAGCTGTCTGTCTATAACAGTTCAAAAGTTTGGCCATATACATCAAATTAAATGAACTATTGGAGCACCCTTTAATTTAAAATTTTGAATGTTTATACATTTTATTATAACGGTCATAGTAATCGACATTCTGTCAAATTCTTAAGGTTTTGTCTATAACGGTTCAAAAGATAGGGCCATATAGGTCAAATTACGGCACCTATGGTGACACCTTTTAAATTTTAAATTTATTTTTTCTATTAATTTCTGCTGTTGGGAGTTATGTCCATGTTACCGATTAAACAAAAAGAAAAACTGTTAAAATTAAAAATTAAATTGGAACTTCTGTTGATAATAATTTTTTTTTGCTTTGTAAGCATGTTTTTTGTTTTCTTATTTCTAATGTTGGTAAATTCTTTTTTATCTTTTACAACACTTTACTAAAAAATCGATTCGCAATGTATCGAGTCCCATCAACAGAAAAACTCGTACAATCGAAATTAATTTAGATACGAATTTATTTCGACCACAAGTCCCGTAATTAGCCCCCAGGTCTTTTCACTCGTTGTAGTGAAACACCCAGAGTCTTTGGTGGGAATCGAACCCTAGGACTGATATAATAATACACTACCGATAGGCCGATTGGTAGCGCGCTAGTCTATCAGTCTGGAGGTTGGGGGTTCGATTCCCACCAAAGAGGGTGTTTTCGGCAGCCAAGCTAAAAAGCTTCGCATGTAGTGTTGTCTTTAAAAAAATAATAAAAAATAAAACAATATAAACCTACATGTCTACCGGTAGACCAAAATCAAAATTTCAAAACTAAATGTATTACTATAAAACATCTCTAACTCTGTACTTGAAAACCCCACGAAATTTTCAGTTTACAAACGATAAACAGCATAATGTGAACGAGTCTACTATCATGAGTACTGTTTAAGCGCTTTAAGCTGGTTGTGATTGATTTCCTTTAGCTTTTATAGCGTGATCATCTCGCCTATAGATTATCTCCCATAGAGTAATAACTTTCTAAAACTCGGACAGAAAGAAGGAATAAATTATCTTCTATAGATTTTTGCAGGCAACAAAGGACAGCCATATATGCAAATCCTTTTTTTATCACTTGAGCAGAAAAGCGCAAACAGTTTTTAGATACAAATGAATTGCTTGTACTAAGCTAGATAAGCCCAGTATACCGAACACTACGATTGCAGTTTTTTATTCCAGATGAATAATTTGAAAAGGAAATGTTCATGAAAAAACTCAGGGGCAAATTAAGGCATTCGATATCGATGTTAATTTCTTTTAAAATACTACTGAAATTTCGAACGATATCGGTAATGGAGCCCCAGTTTTTTTAATTATTTATATACAAAGTATTTTCTAGACGAATTATTCGTCTGAAATTCAAAACTAGCAGTTTTAACCAAAAAGTAATAAATCCACAGGACTCCATTAAATTCAGGAGTTCGAAAAACGAGAATCAAAGAGAAATGTAAGAGGGAAATAATCTAAAACAATAGTTATCTGTTTAAGTATCTCTTCGAGTACGGCGTTAGGAGCGAATAAAACTCACTGTTATGATTGCACAAGGCTCTACTAGAGTCAGGAAGTCTAAACCGAAAATCAATGAGAAAAGATTTTTGACAACGGCGACAGTGGCAAATGTAATTCAACAAATTTAAATTTTCAGCCTTATAAGCGCCGCTCTCGTATTAAATACAAATAAATATACACACATCTTTATATAAATACAAATATTTTCGAGTACGAATGTTTCTTTAAATGTTTAGAATTCTCCATATTCAGCTAATTTGTATGCAAAATGGGTGGCAACAGCTGGCGTTTTTGTCGTTTTATTTATGCGTATTTGTGTTTTTTTTTTTGTTAAAAAATTTAAATTATTTTTCTTTCAATTGTCTAGTAGGTTGCTAGCTTTGCTTTTTTTGTTGATATATTATGGCTTTTTATTTTTTGTTTTCTTAGTAATGACATGTTTTAGTAAAAAAAAATATTGTCTTTTATTTATGTCCATAAAAGCTGGCTTTTAAAGTTTCAGTTTATATAGATTTGTTTGTTTGTTTTTACTCAATTATAAATTCTTTAAACCATAAGCAATTGAATACCATATATGAGTAAAGTAAATACATCGTTTATATAAAAGTAAAAATATTTTACAAATTATAGAGATCGACTTAGATATACAGTAGGGAGCAGAAATGAGTACATGTTTGTATTTTCTGCATTTGTAGGCGCATACAAATTGAAATAATAAAGCGATTTAATCTTGTATTTTTTATTTACTATTCAGTTGTTAAAAATAATGTTTTTAAAAAACTACATATTCAAAGAAAAATCTAAATAAAATAAAAATAACTCTTATGTACTTAATTTTGCACTTTCTGGTAAAATTTTAAAATTTTGTATTTTTAGTACTTGGTCCATAGCCATTTATTTTGCAATACACTAATTATGCGTTTGGGCATACTTTCAACCAATATTTAGATAATTTCATTTGGATTTTTCTGTCACTCCAGCTGCACACGTTGACGCAACTCGATTAAGTTAGGTGGAGCTGTTCGATATTTTCTCGATAGTATTTTTAAAATTGACCACAACTTCTCAACTGGATTGAGGTCAAGACTTTGCATCACTTAATAATTTTTAGTGAGACTTTACTCAAAGTTTTTTTGGGGTGTTTTTCGGGTCTCCAACCTGTAGCAACACAAGTTCTTCCTTAGGATATGTGATCATATCTAAGAAATCGGTAAGATGGGTAGGCAATATATTTAAGTAAATGCCATAAACCAACATGCCACCATGTAAATCAACATCACTATATGATGTTGCCTTCGACGTGTTTGTTTAATATGGTGTCGTTGAATTGTCTCCTACGGTCGGCGCCAGTAATACTGTAATACTGTTACCATCAGACTAATGTCGGTTTAATTTAGACTAATCTGATCACCATATTACACTCTTCCAGTCATTAACATCTCAATCTTTTGATGCATGGCGACTTGAAATCGTGCCGAAACGTTTTGATGTATCAATACAGCATTAGGCTTCTTCACAGCTGTGAGGTATCCAATGTTGTGTAGCGCTGTTCTTGCAGCCTATCGTCTAACATTTTTATATATTGCTATGGTAGCTTCCTTTGGCGTTAAAGACTTATCACTTTTACCACTCATTGGCTTAAATTAGCTATTATATGTGATGAAGAGCCGTCTATTGTCATATTTACAATCGAATTTTTGTTTTTAGAGGACCGATTTTGTGTTTATTTTTAGGTTGGAAAGCAATACATATAGAGGTAGCCAATATACAAACAGGGTGCCCATTGGTAACCAGGAGTAGTCAATAGGAGTATTAGAGGGGGTCAATATGAAGATATTTTTTTTAAGGATTTTTTGTTTTAGTCTGACCTTTCTAACGCAATATAGATTCTTAATTTTTACAAACAATTTTCCAAAAAAAAAATTTTTTAAATTTTCAAAAAAAATTTAAAAAAAATTAAAAAAAAAAATTCCAACTCTTTTTACAAAAAAATTTTCAAAAAATATTTACAGAAATTAAAAAAAATAAATCAACAAAAAAATTTGAAAAAAAATTAACAAAAAATAATTTACAAAAAAGTTCCAAACAATTTTCAAAGAAACTTAAAAAGTTATCACAATATCTAGCATTACAATGGTGAAGGGTATATATAGATTCGGAATGGCCGAATATAGCACTGTTTATTTTAAATAGAAAATAAAATATTTACTTTTTGGTTTAAAAAGTTATTGAAATACAATTAGTTTTAAATTGTATTTGAAATACTTATAACTGATTATATTAACAAAACTGAAGATTATAGCAACCAAATCGAAAACTGAATTTAAAACAACGGTATTCCCCTCAATCTAGTTCCTTACGTGAGCAGTGCTTGAGGTCATTATTTTGTTGAAATTTCCGAGCTAAAGGTAAAAAACCGCAAATCTCCTTCAAAATGATTTTCTAATATACTCCTGTTGATTGCACCCGTAATTTTTACTTCAACTTAAAAATCTGGTGCAGTCATTTTAAATGTATTTTAAATACGTACTTTTATATGTGAAAAATATTCGTAAAGCTTTTATTATGAACAATTTAAATGCAAATTAAACTGCCTTTAAATATCAAAGTAAAATAAATTACAAATAATAATTTTTCTTCTTTTAAATAAAAAATAACTAAATATAAAAATCAAGGAAGCTGCATACGAAAATATAAAAAAAAAACACTAAAAACTTTTTTTTATTAATTGTTATACCAACTCTTCAAAAAAATTTATTACACAATTTAAAACTAACCCTCGTTTTCTTTATTATCTTGGCAAGCTTGTTTGGTAACTTATCTCTTTTCCTACTAAATCTTTAATCTAATCAATTGTGTTTCTAAAATTTAAGGAATGTTTTATTTTTGGCTTTAGTTTTTTATTATTCTAGGCGATTTTTTGTCAAATAAGTACAAGTAACAACTCAAACGATATTGATTTAGATCTAAACATATGTACATATGTACATATGTTTAAACAAAATTAATAACAAATGTTTAATTCATACATTAGAACACAAGTAAGAAAAAAGTTAACTGGAAATTTTTTTGCTAATCTATTTATAATAAATCAATCCAGTTTCTGTTTTTATACCTTCCTTCACCCGCTATATAATCGGGTGTTTTTTTTAGCTGTATAAGAACTCAAAAAGTTAATAAAAGACAGAAATATTATTGGAATGAAATTTCATTTATTTTTTATTCATTTTATTTCTCATTATTTTCTGAATACACGGTGCATTCGATCAGTCAAATTTTTGCCAATAAATCAAGCTGTATAGCTTCAATGGTTGCTTCAATATTGGCTTTCAATGCTTCAAAAGTCGATGGTTGGTCGCCATACAAGAAAGACTTAACAAAGCCCCATTCAAAGCAATCCAGAGTCGTTTTATTGGACAAACGAGGGGACAAGTGAACAGGACCACTTCTGGAAATAAAGTTGTCATCAAAATGATTTGCTATAAGTCGATTATTAAGAGCGTTGTATGGCAAGTTGCTCCGTCTTGTTGAAACCAAATATCGTTGATGTTCAGTTGATTAATTTTTTAAAACATAAATTCAGTCAGCATGACTCGATGGTGCTCGTCATTAACCATAACGACACTTTTCAAAACATATAAAGTCTTATGATGCTGCCAGCGTGTAAACCGCACCAAAATGTTAATTTTAATAGATGTAATGTGAAGTCACTAACGGCTTGAGGATAGTCTTCGTTCCAGAAATAACAATTTTGCGTATTGACGTAACCATACATGAAATTCATCTTTATCCACAAGTCTTTGATAAAAATGTTCATCTTCGTCCAGTTTCAAATGAACCTAATTAGCAAAAATGCGACGAAAACAATATTATTAGTTATCGCTAGTTCTCGTTCAGCTGAGAAAACACATATTCCGTTTGCAATTCCTACAATAATCATTTCCGACCTAATAAATTATATGTATGTATATATTGTGGACCCTGATTTCCTTAAGTCAATTTTTATATCTATATGGTAATACTAAAATCGAACATAATCATTAATATCTGTTCTGAAAATAATTCAATTCATTCTGATTTAACCTTTCAATGTTTTTAAATAAAATTGGTGGAAAATAATTGTATTTTTTTCGTTACAAAATGTACAACCACTAACTTTTGAGCCGACCTCGGTTCGCTTCGCTACACCCATCAACATAAAATACAATAAACACCTGGAAGAAAAGCATGGCTAAAACGATAATACTTTACTTTTTAAGGTATGTAGCATTCCCACTATCTTAATCCAGTTTATATTTTGCTAGATAGGTATACAAATTAGTATGCGAGGTACTTGTGCAAATTTTCTAGACTCTACATATTGTAATAACAATAACTAAGTAAAAAAAAATAAAATATAATCTTAGACACCGCAATGTGTTAGAAGAAATTTAAAATAATCATATATGGTGTAATGGCCTAGTAGCCCACATCATTCATTTTGGTATTTTGTAAATTTATTTATAATATACTTTTAAATAAATAAATAAATATTGTAGTACTCTAGGTAAACGATAAGAATTTTTCACTTTGTATGGGAGCAACAACGCCAATAACGCCCACACTAGTATGGGTTACTTGTGCAAAGTCCCAAAACTGTACCTATAGTAGTTCTCTAGGTACACGATAATTTTTCACTTTGTATGTGAGGTACCACTCCTATTTTCCTAATCCAGACTGTATTTTGCTAGATTATGCACATTAGTACGAAGGTAACGTGTGCAAAGTATCAAGACTCAAAGTACCTATTGTAATTCTCTAGGTACAGAGCAATATTTTTTTTACATTGTATGTGAGGTACCACGCCCATAGTATTTGAGTTGCTTGTGTAAGGTTACTAAACTCTATCTTCACTTTGTATTGGAGGTACCACTCCCACTATTCCATTTAAATTGTAAATTTTGTTTCCGTAAAAACCTAAGTTGGGTTATGATGAAGATAAATAAAAAATTGGCCTAATTGGTGCAGCCGTTCTTAAGTGATGCGATTACCAACGAAAGATATTTGATTTCATTTATAGGTTTAGAAGATAAAGATAATGAGTTTTTAAATCAATCCTCAACTCATATTTTTTATTCATTATAATAGAATTACTATAAGAGGGAATTGTTCAAAGTAGCTTGGGCTCCCCTTTCTCACTTTTATTTACGCGTTTAATGTTCGATCAAATGGTGCATAGTACAGAAGCTTTTAACTTTTTTATTTTTACAAATGATATAAAAATGCAGTTAAATATAAGCAATAAAAATGTAATTGTAAAAACACATTAAATTACAAAATAAAAAACGTCAATCGAATTATCACGAAGGGGCGTTTGCGCATTCATTTGACAGGAATGCTTTTGTTACAAACTGGCAGCCACACTCATAAATGCGAACAAACACACACAATCAAAGAAAATCCACACCAGTAAATCAATGGGAATAGAGAAAAACAACAATATAACTCCAAACAACAATATCAGAAGAACGTCAACGCACTTGCACTTTTTCACACAAAAAAAAAAAAAAACACAAAAACAAATATACGTACATTTACAATAAAACGTAGCCACTCACTTGACAAAAAGTAAATCAAGTGGAAAGAAAAAAATAAGTAAAGTAGAAAGAAAAACAAGACAACATTCCTTAACGTTTGAATTTTCTTTAAACTATTTTTTGTACATAAAAACTCTACCTTCTAAAAAAAATAGGAGGAAGCCCTCCATAGAGAAAACATGCTTAATAAATTTGCCCCATAAACACTCCTCCACATTTGAACAGAACAATAACAACACAACAATCTACAGCAGCAGAGAAAAGCGCACACAAAGCATATCTAGAGTTGTGCCAATACTATGGCTTTGCTATCTATTACAAGCGTTAAATAGAAAGACAAAACTTACCCAATAGATGATGCACTGATATCACGAAGAGACTTTTTGATGTCACATTATATTGTCGACATTTTTTTAGAAACTTTAATGGCATTTTTTGTTATATTATTTTCTTCCAGTTTTCTCGTTGTTGTTGTTCTTTATTACACTTCTAATTTGATCACGAAAACACTTTTTTTACTACACACACACACGCATTCATGCAACAATCTGCTTTCTTTACCGTATTCTGGTTCTATTAGATAAGATGCCGTGTGTTGTCGTCCAACTTGTATTCTTAAATTTATTAGAATTCCATTCGCCTTTTTCCTCCAACTTACTTCTAGTCAAAGAAGTATTAACACAGGTTTTCTTTTAACTTTATTTCTTATTCTTAACTGTTGCACTTTTGGCTT
>OX451216.1:136826642-136864719 GCA_949628195.1 Phasia obesa | reverse complement strand
CTTATTTTATAAACAAGGCACTTTAATTTATTTATTAATTTTTGTTTCTCAAAATAATTAAACTATAACAATAATTATAAAAAAAGAAAACTAAACACAAAAAATAAATTTTTGCTGCGTATGTTAAAAAATAATTTCGTTGCGTCGACGACGACGTTTTTAGGAATGACAAAATGACAGCTTTTATTATTGGTACAAGCAGTGTTGTATTGTTGTAGAGTGACCATATTTCCTAGTTTAAATAAGATAGGGTTGTATTAAAATTCAATACATGATAGTGCAGTTCATATATTTATATTTGGTAAAGCAGTGTTCTATTTAACATTAAATATTTTATAGAAGAAGGGTTTCAAGACCAAATGAAATAGTCTCGTCGAGCAGAAAATTGTTAAATATATTTTTTGCTTTATAATCAAATTAAATAAAATCAATTCTATATTGTTTTATATTTTTTATATATAAAATGTTTCTTTGATTTTTATTTTCATACATGTATGTGATAATATTGGTTTTTTTATTTTGCCCCTGGCCATAAATTTGTATAAAAAGACGATGTTGTAAAAATAGTTTTAAAATTTATTTTTTACGGTAAATTGCAGGATTTTATCATTTTAAATATTATTATTAATATTTATGATAATTTTACTTAAAAATAATACAAAAAATTTGTATGGAAATGGGAAATTTTGAATGTCAATTGGGATATTTTGCAATATAGGAGATTTGTTTATTGTAATAGGAAATTGTGATATAAGAACTTAATAGAGAACAATTTACATGCTCTATTAATAAATAATAACTGTAAACTTGTGACATTTATTAATGAAAGTTTTTAGTAAAAAAAACATTTTAATTATTATTATTTATAATTTTTTTTTTTTTTTGAGTACTTTGTGATGGTTAAACATGTTTTTTTTAATTGGATTGCATAAGAAAATATTTATTTTACAAAGTCATCGTTATTATGGAAAGGTTGTAAAAATTAAGTTTTCAAACCGCGTAAATAGGCATGAAGAAATTTTTCTATTTTCAATAAATTATAAAATTTTTTCTTATTGACCTCAATGAGATTTCCACTTATTGAAATAAATACATAAAGTTGAAAGATATTTTTAAAATCGTTTATTAAAAATAAAGTTTATTCCCATTAAAATTTTAATAACATATTGAAATTGCTATTTCTAAATGTAGCTTATCATTAGATAAAATAAAACGCGTTATGTAACCATAGAACTAGTAGAGTTGCAGTAACTTAAGGTAGAATTAGTTGATTTGTAGCGTGTTACCTGTTTGACATTTTTTATGGTTCAACTTTGTGGCTAAGTCAGACGAATCGTAGCTGGAAACTTATAATTTAAATTACTTTTGTTAAATATTACGTGATTTTCTTGAATTAAATAATTTTTGCAAAAAAAAAAACCGACTTCAAAACAGATAGAAGGGCAGCAATTATAAACTAAAAATGTAAGAAGTAATCTTTAAGAATTAGATTTAAACCAAATAATAGATGCGCCAAAATTAGCGGAAAAAAGTAAAGACTATGTGAATATCAAGCATTACTGTTCAAAATTTAAGCTATTTTCACCAGCATCCGTCTTTTATGGGGACACCATTCAAGCCTCTGTCTATAACGGTTTCAAAGATAGGGTCACATAGATCAAATAACATCACCTATTGGGACACCCTTTCATTTACAATTTTAAATTAAAGACCTGTTGTTATAGAGGACTTGGCCACAAAGATTTTTTTGTAAACTTCAACTATCCGTATAAAACGGTAAAAAAGTTTAACCATATATATCAAATTACATGAACTATTTGGACACCCTTTACATTATAATTCCAAATATTTATACTTGATATCATACCAGAGAAAGTAGTAGATATTCTGCCTAATTTTCAAGTGTTTGTGTTTAACGGTTCAAAAGATAGGGTCATATAGATCAAATTACATAATTTATGGGGACACCCTCTAGTTTCTAAATTCAAATTGTATACTTGCTATAATGGACTTTGCAATACAGGTTCCTTGTAAATTTCAGCTGTCTGTCTATAACAGTTCAAAAGTTTGGCCACATACATAGAATTACATTAACTATTGGGACACCCTCTTATTTCCAAATTCAAATTTTATACTTTTTGTTATAGCGGACTTAGCAATACAGGTTCTTTGTAAATTTCAGCGGTCTGTGTACAACTGCTCAAAAGTATGGCCATATACATCAAATTAAATGAACTATTGGAGCACCCTTTAAAATTTTGAATATTTATACATTTTATTACAACGGTCAGAGTAATCGACATTCTGTCAAATTTTCAAGGTTTTGCCGGTTCAAAAGATAGGCTCAAATATCGTCAAATTACGTCACCTATGGGACAGCCTTTAAATTATAAATTTAATTTTTTATCAATTTCTGCTGTTGGGATCTATACCGACACGCAATTTTTTAAAATTTTAATTTGGCGCCCTTTACGGTTCTTAATACACGTAAAAACATGTATGTTGTATGGGGACACCCTTTAATTTTTAATATAATTAACTGATTTTAAAATGGGACCAACCTGAAAGCATAACCTTTCAAATAAAGAAAAAAATTTTAAAATCGGTTGAGAAATGGCTGAGTTCTGCGGTTACATACATAAAAAAAGCAACATTCAGACGAATAGATAACCTCCTTCTTTTTTGAAGTCGGTTAATAAATAAGTTCTGTCATCCATTTGCTTCATATATTTTTAATTTTTACAGAATTGTTTGGCTTTGTTTTTTTTTTATTTTTCGCAGTTTATGGTATTTGGTATATACCAAAATTTGAAATTTTTTACGTGAAAATCTATTTCCTATAGATTTTTACGTAATGGTTAGTTACAATAACTTTTTAAATAATCAGTAATATGTTTTCTTATGTTACAGTTTTAACCAGCTGATCCATAACTGCAGTATACAAATCCACTAATTCCACCTTTAGTTTTAAAAACCGTGTAGGCAATATTAAAAAAAAAACCTATATACAATCTTATGAAACAAGTCCCAAATATAGACATATTAAGTACATTTTTTAACAGCAACCAAAAAAATACTTGGTATTATACCCTTTTTTAATCACAGATAGTGACTTCATAATATTATCACAAATATTTTTTTCAAAAACTAAAAAAAAATATAAAATGCATTTCACCTTACATTTAGGTTAGGTTAAGAAGGGTTGTACCAATATACCCGGAGAGTCCATTGTGATTCCCTTCAGCTAAACGAAAAGAAAAAGAGATAAATATATGCGTCTTGCTATCTATCACTCAGCCATTCGATTTCATTTTACCTAGCTATCTAAGTCAGCGCCCTGGTAATACCAGGCCGTGACACAATATGATCTACAGTTTCCAACCCCTCTTCGACCTCGTACATCCTATAGAAGTCCGATGTAACGGTAACTCATCTACTGGTTAATTAAGTAAAATTATTTGTAAATCGTTTATAAAATCACAAGGTTGTTTCTAAGGATTTTAAAGTAACATAAAAAGTACTATTAATATGCACAAAATTATATTGGAAAAATCGCTAAGTTTGGGGCATAAATTGTCAATAGATCAAGGCTAATTCATACCAGGTGGAGTCGATAGCCCAGCTGATTGTTTTTTGCTCTCGTTTTTTTGCTAATGTCTTGTCAAAAAATGCATTGTTTCATATCTGCTAATCTAATGTCAAAGTTGTTGTTTTGTTGTAGTTGTTGTCCTACTGCTCACACTTGGTATGAATTCGCCTTGCAATAGATAAAAGTCATTCAACAAACATGATTGTTACAACGTATAGAGTTCTTTTTGGTACTATTTTCTTAGACACAGCTACAGCTCAACACTGACAAACATAGGAAAAATACCAAAACAAAACAAAAACAGAAAGAAATAATAAAATATGCAGCGAAAAACAATACGCAATAGAAAATGAGATGAATGAATAAGGAGCAAATAAGAAAGAATAGCGAAGATTGTATAGAAAAAATATATTGAAAATAAAACCAAAACAAAATTACTAGATAGCTACAACAAAATGAAATACAAACAATAATTTGTTATACTTTATTTAGTAACAAAAGTGTTGCAGAAAAGTAAAGTTATTTATTTTATTATACAGAAGTTAGAAGTGGAAGAAAAACCTGAAAAATAAATTAGAAGTGTTATTAAGTAATTGATTGATTTATCGAATATTTATGGAAAAATCCAAGAATTAAAAAATAAATAAAGCAAACGAAAATTATTTTTAGAGAAATCGACAGTGATTAGGTATTTGTCAAAAACACAAAAAAAGGAAAAAAAGATCAATAATAAATAGTTTATTAAATTTGTGCAAAAGTACATAAAATATTTGTTGAAAAATTTATAAAATCTAGCAAAGGATAGTTCACAGTACATCATCCAACATGTCTGAAGGATATATAATGAATTTTAATCAGGATTTTACGTAAGTAATAAATTGAAATATTTTTTTATGTAGTTTTTTACTTTGCTCTTTTTGTGATTTTTCTATTGAATGAAAGTTTTATAAACAGACCTTGAAATTACACTGCAAAAAAAGTAATAGGCGAAAAACTGGAGATATCTTTTAAGAATAAACGAAATATTACATATGTATGTACATATATACAAGCAGTATGTACCTATGTTAATTTTTACAGGAGAGTCGTTTAAGGTTTATTCATTCTTTTCAACGCGTTTACGTGTGTAATACCGATACTACGAAAATATAATAAAACTGTAACAGGACCGTCTTTGTACGTAAAATATTTTCTGGAAATTGTGTTGCTGGTGACAGATATCGAATACAAAACACTATTTTTTGGATTTTTTTTCCGTCTCTCTGTGTATATTTCTGTGTTCGCATCACGTCAAAACCGTTGCGATGAATTTAAAAAAAAAATTGTAGGGGGTGTGCCTTAATACTCCGGTTCATACCAACATGGGATGGATAAAAAGGTGAAAGTACGCAATTTTTCGGATTTAATAACACTGGAAATTTGGCAGCACCTTTTTTGTTTTTTAAAGGGGAAATTTAACACACTATTTACAGAACTCTGCAATAGGAGAATATCATCAAGGCGAATTATTACCAGGTGGAGGCGATAGATAGCCCAGATGATTGTTTTTTGCTCTCGTTTTTTTTGCTAATGTCTTGTCAAAAAAACATTCCTTCATACAAGGCGAATTTATATAAGGGGCATCGCCGCGACAACAAATACAACACCAAAAAAATACCCACATACATTTTGTTGTTGGTTACCTGTACGACAGACGCCAAAAGCACTAATTAAAATATCATATCCAACAACTAAAAGCACTTCTTCCTTACCTTTTCTGGTAGTATTTTATATGTTTTTTGATATTGAAACATTTTTAAATAATTACAATTTTATTTCTCAAATTTAAAAAAATAAACGAATTTTTGACAGCTGCCATGCAAAAAAAAGTAAAGCGAAAATAATTAAATTCGCCGTGCTGCCACCTAGTAAAATAGATTCGCCTTGGTTTCATATCTGCTAATCTAATGTCAAAGATGTTGTTTTAATGTAGTTATTGCTCTACTGCTCACACCTGGTATGAATTCGCCTTGTTCCTCAGTATTTATCCAGAGATGGATACCTGTATGCAAAATAAATATGAATTATATCTGCAGCACTATAAAAGTAAGGCCCATTATTATAACTTACCAATAGCTAAAGTTAGGATTTTATTGGAGCGATAAGTAGCTTTTCGTTATTATTTGTAAGCTAAAACCAACCTTTAACTATCACGTACTTTAAGGACAAGATATAATAATGAGCCTTATATTCGTTATTATAACGAAAAACTATTTATCGCTCCAATTAAATCCTAACTTTAGCTATTGGCAAGTTATAATAATGACCCTAAGAGTCTTAGAATTTGGTGGGGATTACTTTCAAAACTAAAGGCAAATTAAAAGAAAATATTGTCAGAAAGTTGACGACATCGCGGGAATTGATAGTTATTATATTTATTATCATAATGTAAACAAATAGTGAAATGAAGTTTTCTTTTATTTAGCTATTAAATGGGAAATGGTGTAGCCACAAGAACAGTTGAAATTCCTTTAAATTGTTTTAGTTTCAGCAACGTATATTTATATAACTATGTAGTGTCGTTTGCCCAGCTGATTTAGTAGTTTGACATGTCAAAAGTTGTATGTGTTTAGAAATTTTATAGTGTAGAAGTGAAAAAGCAATAAAACACATCCACGCCTTCTCAATTTACTTCTCTGTTTTTTGACATTTCGAACTACAAAGCAACAACAAAATGCCATGTTGTTCTTGTATTGTTGTAGGGACGCCACTAAAAGTGGTTGGTGATATCACTTGTCTGTTTTCCATGTGTAAATTCTAAACACGTCGTGTGAACCCTTTCAAACATAACATGTGTGTTTTCCATGTGTACAATACATATGATATTTTTCATTTAGAACGTGTTCTATTTTGATGTGACAAAGCATCTGAAATCCTGTAATGCCAACTTGATATTTAGCTATTTTAGTTTTTTTGTGGTACCAAAAGCACTAAAAGCGTAGCAAAAGCACTACGTTTGTATCTTTACAGCTGTGGTTGGCAGTACAAGGTCTATTAAATAAACATACTAGTTGTTGCTATGGCAACACTTATAAAACAAATTGTATCGAAGAAAGAATTCTTGCAAAATACAATTTTTTTTTTTGAATTAACGATTTTGTAAAATTAGCTCTACTGGTTAGATTATATGATTTAGTATTGTATGTAACTCTCTTCAATTATCTTCTTGCCACAAACAAATACTTGTTTTATTGTTTTTCCACAATTTGCATTCTACACAAAGACAAGGTTTGTCTTTGTTTGCTAACCACATATTTTTTTATTTTTATTAGCAGTATTTATTAATTTAAAACAAATTGTTATTTTTATTTACATAATTCTTCAAAGAAACATACCTACACAGAAAGAAAATATTAATATCAATTAGGAAAATAATAAAAATGTGATATGTATGAGTGTTGGGATCTGAAAATGATGAAATTGTACCGCCCAGTTATAAAACTGTACCAAGTCAGCATGAATTGTACCAAAAATTGGCATTAAGCAAAATAAACAAAACATACAGTAGTTAGAGTATTTTAAGCTTTCTTCCTTGTAATGCTAATTTACAATTATGTTACCAAAGTACTTAACTAATTCATAAGGGCTTGCTTATGAACTTGTTTCCAGCAAGTACTTGGAACTCCACCAAAGTCACCGGATCTTAATCCGATAGAGTCCCGGATTTATTTTCAATAATAATTGAAGAGCCGTCTAATTACCAAAAAAGACCTTACGATTTGTCACTAGAAAAAATCGAAAAATAGAATATAGGAGACAAATACTGCCGGAAACTAATAGAAGCGATGCAAAAATGTTCAAACGCTGTAATTTAGCAAAAAGGCCTTGCAAATTAAACTACCTATTACTAATAAATAATAAAAATGCTGAACATAAATCAGGAATGTTGCCATTGTTGAATGTTACCATGAAATTAGAAATGTTTGTTATTGTAAGAAAAAGTAAAAAAAAAATATTGATTAAATAAAAAAAATGTGCCAAAAAAGCATAAAGTGTACCACTAATGTGCCAATTGTACCAAATTTGGTACAATTTTACCACAAATCCACAATTAGTGTTTCGTTTGATACACGTTTGTTATAGGGTAGAGACGACACCTAATATTCTCACGAATGGTGTATTACTATGGCTGCAACAAAATTTAATATTAATTTGGGCTCAAAACATTTTAAAATGGTTATTAAAAATCTATTCTCCTTTAGAAAGTTAAGAAATTGAAATGGACTATTTTTAATTATATATATTATAATTTAGTTATTTAAAATTAACATTGTAAAAACCGATATTTTATTTAATAAAATTACGAATTCAAAATTTCTTAAAACTAGTTTTTTTTTATTAAAATTAATATTTAATTTGATTGAGTTTTAGTAAGGGACGTACATTTTACCGAACGATTTTGATATTTAGATGAAGGATGATCTCATTTCTTTTTTGAGAAAGAACGCTTTTTTCGAAATTTGGATTTGTTTTAGTTACTGAAATCAGTGTTGGAATTTGTGGTACAATTTTACCAAATTTGGTACAATCGACACATCAGTGGTACACTTCATGCTTTTTGGTACAATTTCATTTAAAATTTGTTCATTGAATTTTTTTATTCAATCAATATTTTTAACTTTTTCTTACAATAATAAACATTTCTAATTTCGCCAACCCTGTCCCGAACTAACTAAATAGCAAAATTCTCATTTATATTCTGGATTTTTATTATTAACTTTATGTATAACTGTCTAACCTAAACAGGCGTAACGACGTCTAGCACCTAGCTTTGAACAAACAAGAGCGCAACGTTTTGTAGCAAACAGTAATGTTAAAATAATTTGTTTAGTAAAATCTAATAAATTTAATGGAAAAAGAGAGATAAAATCGCTAGATAAAGCAGAAAATAATTAAATGGCACCACTCTTACAAAAAAAAAAAAAAAATATTGTTCGCACCCAACTTTACTACCTAACACTCTGTCAAAATTGGATTTTCCAATTGCAAAGCGTTGATGCCGCGCTATTTAGGTTTGCTTCATACATTTTGTATGTACATGAGAATTTTTGACAGTTATTTTACGTCTTACGCCGTTTAGGTTGAGTAGTAAGTGATAGGAAATTTAGTTGCAAGACCTTTTTGCTAAGCTACAGCGTTTTGCATCGCCTCAATCAGTTCGGGCAGTATTCAGCTGATATTTTTTTTCTATCTTCCTAGTGAGAAATCGTAAGATCTTCTTTCAATGTCGAGCTGACTGAAATGTTTGATGAAATTTTAGTTTTAAAATTTTTTGAAATCGGGATATTTTGGGTAATTTTCGGTTACTTGTTTTTTAACATTTTTTCTTTTGGTTGAATTTATATTTTATTTATGATTTTTTTGTTCGTTTTAAATATTTTTTTTACTTGTGTTTCTTTTACTTTAAAACACGAAATATAGTTAAAAAATTAATTAATATTGAAATTTTAACTAGTTGATTTCTGAACTATCCAACTCTGATCAGTATGTATGTAAGTATGTATATACAAAAAATTAAAAAAGGCAAAAACATCGATTTCTTAAACAAACAAATCTTTTTTTCTCTCTGTGTATGTACGTACACATGTAAGGCTTTGTAATAATGAATCAACTTAATTAAATATTTTTGCCATAGTTGCTGTTTTCAATAACTTGATGATTTTTATAGTTTGTGTATGATGTCACATGTTAGCGTCAAAAAAAAAAAAAATGGATGGTATAGATAAACCTACAGCGTAATAATAGATGTTATTGTTTTAAATCAAATGATTAGGTGAAATAATAAATAAAAGAATCGTAAGAATTACATACAATATGTATATTATCCCTTGAAGTATAAGCTTGCACTGATGGTTTAAGGAGGTTTCTAAAATTAGCAAAGTATTCTATATGAAAATATTATTTTCGAAGTATGTATCTTAATAGGCCGCCTGAACAACGAGATAATTTGCATTGGAATATATTGTATATCTGGCTGACGACCCCCCGGGGGTACAAACTGTCACTGCAGTATTTCCAAAAGCTTTGACGAAATGCTCTCGGGGAAAATGGGGGCACCAGAATATGGAAGAACAGGTCTGTTTTATTATGGATTATTTTTGAGGCCCGACCAGTCTCGAAACGACTGGTACCTCGGGAACCGGTAGGCGCCCCTCTCTATAGCCGGCTAGGTGCCGACGTTAATCTTGATGACGAATATCTGGCTACCAAAAAAATGTCTCAGGTTATATTGAATATCGACATAACCTTTGTCATTACCTCTTCTGATTGGCTGCCCAACAGCTTTTTTAATCAATGTAGAACATGTATATACATATGTATATGTAAATATATTTATGATTGAGTTAGTAAGGCACAAAGACCTGCCCAACAGCGGTGGATTACTGCTTTCGCTGTTAACGTGGCAATTTCAATTCAATCTTCTTCGATTACGTACATACATATGCACGAAAAGGAAAAACATGGTTGAGGTTACCATACTCTAAAAGCAACATATTATGATTGAATTATGTATGGACATAGTTGTAGTCAAATAATATTTATATTAACATAATAATATTGTTATGTTAGAACTATACTTTGGTCTAACTTCATAAATATTTTAAAATATAACCATAATTATATTGTATTATTATATTATGAAATATAAACATTATATGGTTACATAAAACAAAAGAATATTTTTTACAAATAAGATAATTAATTAAAAAAAATGGGAAAAATTTAATTAGACAATATCAACATGTAATGCATTTGCTGGAGCACTACATCCTTATTCAGCATTCGCATATGTCTACTTAGGGCGGTGTTGAGTTGTAAACATCTATTTAACCTTAGATAAAGGAATACGAGAAAATTGCATTTAGTCCTCGTTTGGTTTGCTAAATATTTAGCAAAATGACAAAAATCTACCTTGTTGAAAGCTGGTATGCTACTGATTTAAAATTTTTACATGTTTTGTTCTCTCTGTGAGATTCTGGTTGAGATTGTGTATACGCTCACAGACCCTTAGGGGTTTGCGTGGGGGCTCTTGATATATTGTTACAGAGAACCAGTGTTACCATATTTTTTTTTTCAAAAATCTTCAAATGACCCGAAAAGAAAAAAGACACAGAAAATTCAAACTTAATGGATAATGTTTATTAGCATTTGAAAGAACATTCTTTGGCATTTATTTTTTGAAGATTATGTCTATCAAATGTTGTGCTCACAGACCCATCAGGCATCAAATCATGGCACCATAATGGACGCTATTGACGGTTACGTTCGCACCGGCATCATTTTTAAAGAAATATGGACCGATGATTCCACCGGCCCACAAACCGTTGTTTTTTTTCTGGATGTAGTGGCAGCTCTTGAATCTCTTCAGGTTGCTCTTCGTCCCAAATGCGGCAATTTTGTTTGTTTACATACCCATTGAGCCAGAAATGGTCCTCATCGCTAAACAAAATTTGCCTCGAAAAGTCGGATCTTCTTGGAACTTTTCAAGAGCCCATAGAGCGAAGCGATTTAGGCGTAAGTCTTTAAAATGCCATACTACAATCATACTAGTGGATACACTAAAATACAAGCAAAAAGATTATCTCTAATGACAATAATACACAATATCATTTCATCCCAAACATTTATTAAAACAAAACAAACGTTTAAATTCAATTTAAACATTTAAACAAAAACCTTCTGTTATCAGCTTACCACAAACACCACTAGTCTACTAATTTATTTTAAATAACAAAGAAAAGATGACTGATTTTAAATCCAAGGTCAGGTGGTTGGTACTATATTATAAAATTTTATTGTACCAAAATGTTTCTCTAAAAATTTTAATAGCGCAAAAACTTGAAACTCTAGTATAAAAAAAACAAATAAATCCAATAATCACGTGAATATTTTTTATACCCTTCATTACAGGTGGAAAAGAATATATGTACATACATATATAAGTTTTTCGTACCGTTTGTAACTTTTACATATTTTTTTCCAACTCATAAACAATACATGCTTGTAGATATTGAGTGTTTTTTTTTTAGCTGCATGACAAATTATAATTAACACATACAAGACAGAAATATTGCTGGAATGATTTTTTTTGAAATTAAGTAATTTCGAGCTGAAATTACGAACGAAATCTATAGTGTTCATACTGGGCTTTTTGACATTTGAGTTAATTTCGCAAACAGCTGATCTCTTTAAGTTACATTTGTATAATTTAATTCTTTTGCAAAAAGCTTTCGCACAATTTAAAGCTTTCGTATTAATTTTAAATATACACGAATATTAAACACAACACTACAACAAAATTAATGTACAATTATATTTCCATTATTTCATTTGACTTTTAAATTGTTTTCAAACAAAACGGTCTCTCAAGGTTGTAAATATGGTCATGGTTGCCAAAAAAGTAGCCATTTCTATAAAACCAGCGTTGTCTATAATAATTTCAAGTTAATTTCGACGAAATTAAGTAGAATGAGTTAATTTGGGCAATGGTAAAATGTATGCGAAATTACGTATGTAATTTCAACTTGATTTCGGCCGAAATCACGAAATGACTTAATTTGGGCTATTAGGCTATTGGGCTATTAGGCTTTCAAACTCTTTTTTGGTATGAAAGTGTTGCACATACAACGCCATTTTGAAACTATTTTGTGAGTAGGACAGAATTCTGTCAGATTTTTTTGTGATTGAATCGTGTTTGTAGGATAGTGAATTGTGATTGTAGGATAGCGAATACAGGCCTTTATCTACGTATGTATATCGATAGTTATAATACGGCTAAAAAATACTTGAAAATTCAGAAAAATATTCAAAAAATTCAAGAGTTCACCCCAAATTCGAAATTATACTGACCAACAGTTTTAACAATTTAATTTTTCCAAAAAAAAAACAATTCAACAAATAAACTTAAATTTCGCCTTAAACCGAAAATTCACAAAAAAATCCAAAAATTACTAAAGCTCAAATGTTATGGCCTTATATTAAAAACAAAATAATATTTAAATAATTTATATTTGTTTTATTTTACCAAACCGTTATCAACCAGTTTTTATAGATCTTTAAATAAATAATAAAAAGATTTAATTGTACAACATGAACATGTATTGACTGAGCAGATCTAAAAGTTGAATAAACCTTTTTTAAGTTAATTTGTTTTTTTTTTTTTTTTTCAATAATATATGCATTAATATTATTTAATCATATGTGTACATACAAGTAAGTATATTAAAATTGGTTGCAGCGACGATGTTCAGGATTACGAGCCAGACATTTTTCATACTTTTGCAGACTTGCTTGTAGGAAGAAATTAAATTAAAAAGGCATCACGGATCGCTTCAACGGGGATCAATAATCGTTTTGTATAAAATATTTTTGATTTTTTATTTCTATGTTACTGTAATTGTTTACATTATCAATTGGCCAATTTTAATAAGTTGCTAAGTGTAAATTTAATTCATCTTTGGTAAAGAGTGTTTAGATACTAAAAATTCCCAATGCTGCAAAAGCAAGATTGTGTTAATTATCGTTCAGCAAGTGGCTAATGCAATTTGATAACCTGTAGTTCAAACCCCAGGTGTGTTAGTTATTTAAATAGAGAATATTAAAAAAAAATAATAAAATTACTGATTGAAATTTAAATTTGAGGGGTTAGCTCAAGGCGAATTGAATACTAGGTAAAACTGATAGCCCAGGTGAACATCTTCTTTTATATGTGTTTTATACCCTCTTATGTCAAAATTCTTTTACCTTTTCTTTGCGACACATTTTATTTAATAAAATTTTAAAATAAAAATTTATTGCACTCCAAGATTATGTTCTTTATTTTTATTTTACTCATTTTTTCACTTTTTACTTTAAATAGTAAATTTACTTTAATAGTATAGTATAGTAATCTTGAAAAAATCAAGGTCGGGATTTCGACGGATTTATATGTTTTGAGGTCTTCTGATTTTTACTATTTTCACGATGATGACTGTTGTGGGTTTGACATATCAAAATTAAATTTAGTATGTTCCTTTGGTACATATATGGAGATGAAGAGCTGTATAGTATTTGGGCATAATCGGGAGAGGGCAAAGGGTTTCTTACCCCTAAATTTTGTAAACGGTCTACAGGTCATACCGTATGACATATTAAAACGAAATTCAGTATGTGCCTTTGGTTTATACAGATGAAGAGCTGTATACATTTTGGGCATAATCGGGAAGGGGCAAGGGGTAGTTTACTTACAACCCAAACCGAAAATAATTAATTTTTTGATTCGAATATATGTACTTTGAATTTTTATTCTTTATGTAATATATCCATAAAAATAACTGTTTCCATTGGTTATGGTAAATTGGAGTGTAGGCCACTCCAGTTTTATTTTATTTTGAATTTTTCTTTGGGTTTTTGACAACTGTGGATGTTTTTACACAAACAAAATTGCCTGTTGCTACATTTCGATTATCTAGTATTCAATTTGCCTTGGGTTAGCTATAGGAATATTATTTCTGAATTTACTAAGCAGTCGCTTCTCTACAACAAATAGAACAATACAAGAACAACATGACATTCTATTGTTGCTTTGTAGTTCGAAATGTCAAAAAATATAGAAGAAAATTGAGAAGACGTGTATGTGTTTTAATGCTATCTCACTTCTGCACTATAAAATTTCAAATCACATAAATCACAAGGTTTTCTTTGACATAAATGTCGAACTACTAAATCAGCTAGGCGGACAACACTACCTAGTAAGATAAATACCCTGTCGGAAAGTCAGTTAAGTAAAAATTAACTTTAAGCTAACTATTTCGCAACTAGTGCCGACGGACACTTGGATTACTTTGCAATGAAAACAACTAACTATGTATTTTAACATTGTGATGTCCTAGGCGGTAGTCAATTGTCCGATCCGGTCTAAACACATCTCATGATTGTTCACAAATTCCAATAACACTTGAATTAAAATTAAGGCAATCAACAACACTTTTTTTTATTATTTTACACAAACAATAGCTTTAAAACACCTAAGACCTTTACTTTTAAACTTTAAACTTCTTTTATTATTTATGAAAAAACTTTCAATTTTACCCGCGAGAATATTTACTAATAAAAAATCTAAGCTGTTAACAGAATTCGGCGGCGTCAACAACTAGTCGATAACAGTGGCCGGCAGCTGAATTAATATAATAGCAACAAATTTAAAATAATATCAATTTAGGAATTGATAAGATTAAAATAAAATATGTATGTATGTACGTGAATGTCTTAATTAATTTTACAAAAATATATAAGACACATATACATAGTATAAACTTTCCAACACTATGATTACTTTTACTTAATTAATTTGAGATTATTGTTGATAATTATATAATTATTATACCTATAGTTATTATCATATAACTGTTTATATAATTATTAGTTTTGTTACATAAACCTTTACTTGCAATATAAAAATAAAACTAAAATTTGTACGTACGCAAGTGTACACTATTCCGACGGCTTAGCCGACCTTACTTAGTAAATAAAGCCTTTGACTTCTTTCAAAAGAAAAATAAGAAGCTAAATGGGAAAGAACAACGACTAACCAAACACAACAAATTTACTGTCCAGAATATACACTTTAGTTAACAAAAATTTTGCATTGCATAGTAGTTGGCCTAAAATTAGTCCATGAAAGTTAACTTAAAGTTGGCTATTTTTGTAGTCAGCTACTCAATGTCCGACAGGGTATACCTAGAGTATATATGTATGTATGTATTCTTTAGACTAAATTGAGAGAAAATCAATTCAATTTTCATTTGTATCGAATATATGGTGCCATATTTTTATCTTTCTGCAGAATAGAGTACAAAAATTAGTTTTTTTCCTTTGTGCATGATCCACCTAAACATATCCATATTTCAGTTTGTCGTCTGTTTGTTATTTCAATGCTTATAACAAAGCAAAGGGGATTTGCAAGCTTAATAAACATATGGAATTGGCTAAAAGTCAACATTTCATACTAGAAAGAACATTTGATGACAGACACCGTTAAGCGAACAAATGTTCTCACAATGTGCAAGAACGAGACATCGACACAGACAGTCTTCAGGAGACATTTTTATGTGCGCACATAAAATTGTTCAATGATTGAACAAATTTATGTTCAACCATTAAGATTTTAAATTATGCGTAACTCTCTTGTAAAAACTGTCAATTATAGAAAACTATTTTTATAAAAATTATTCATAGAAAGAATTTCAAAAGATTAATTATTAAAAAATTGAGCACTATTTACCAAGTCATCATCTCTTAAAAAAACAAATTAAAATTCCAAAAGAAATACCTATTTAAGTTTGAATCGTTTTGTAAATATTTAACGTTTTTAACATATTATGTAATAACCTTTTACATATATATAATGTTTGTATGTATGTATGTATGTATGTATGTATGTATGTATGTATGTATGTATGTATGTATGTATGTATGTATGTATGTATGTATGGACATATGTATGTATATATGTATGTATGTATGTATGGACATATGTATGTATGTATGTATGTATGTATGTATGTATGTATGTATGTATGTATGTATGTATGTATGTATGTATGTATGTTGATATATATGTATCTAGGTATCAATAAATTTTTAAATGAGTAGTAAAGTATGTTACAAATAGATGTAATATAGTGACATTCGTCACTATAGCAATGGTTGAACTTCTGCAGAAACCACACTGGGGTTGTTGCCTCTTTTTGTGTCAAACGACATTGTCCTAGTCTTAAACATATGTACATACCTGTTTATGTACCTACGTATTTAGGTATATCAGGTGATACTTAGATGGTTCACCATATTGATTAAACTGCTTATAAATATGGTTTTATTCACAGATCGCAGAGTACATATGTACATATGTGCATATATTGAACAGTATAAAAATTATTTTTGTTGGTAATAACTTATTTTGAAATCTATACATATAATAAAATAGTAACTCATTTCCTGTCTGTCTGTCTTTTTTGTGTTCGCATCACATAAAAACCAATAGATGGATTTTAAAAAAATTTATATTTTGTTCCCCAAAAATACTTTCAATAAGGAGCCACCCATAGTATTATATTCGGATTTGTTCTGTATTAATTTCTTATTAATAAGACTGGTTAAAGCTGATCATGAAAATCATATATGTAAGTACATACATATATATGTACCTATGTACATATATGTATATACCTATTTTTTTTTCAAATTGGCCATTGATCAGATAAAAAAGCATCACCCTGCATTAAAGACTGTTTCGCTATACATCCCAAAATAGCAATTGCTATTCATGAAAGATGAAACCAACTATGTACACTGGTCACTAAAAACATAAAATTATTTCAATTACGAATTGATTTCCTTTCCTATCCAACTAAACCATAAACATAACAACTGAACCTTTTTATTGAAAAAAAAAAAAAAAAAATTATAGGTACCTACATACATACATATGTACGTCATTAAAAACAAAACTTAGACGCTTCGACGCCTAACTTATTTTTCTCTGGAACAACCTTTGCTACTGATAGTTTCATTGTCATTGCTAAGCGAAATTGTTTTAGTATTGGTTTTGCAAGCATTTCGTTTTTATCATGATCATTATATTTATTTTGTTTACACCATTAGCTACGAAATTTGTTTATTTGTGCAAAACACGTTTTTGTTTGATTGCTAATGTTTTCAATAACAAATGCCAATACCAAAAAAAAAATATATAAAACCATTTTTTTTTAATTTTTATTCGTCATACCTACTGTTTGTTAAAAAAAAATAATTTAAACAAGTAAGAGTACTATAATCGGCCGTAGCGAATCTTATATACTCTTCACCATATTGCATTACGCAGTTATGTTTCCAACAACACTATTGTTCACTTCACAACCCTGAAGATAACGTGACTAGTCCATACACGCATGTAAATTATATTCCATAAGGGACTAGGACTAGTCCAAAGTTAACCCAGGTGTATAGAGAAAACATGATCCATTTAACATTACGAGGTCCTAGGGCTGGACCATATAACCCAGCTTTGCATTACATGGGAGTAGTGTCAAAACTACTCTATATCACTACACGATGGAACACACTGCACAAACTGTACAGCTCTTGGCAACACTTTATGCAATCGTTAAAACGCGAACACTTGTCGTTTAACAACAAAATCTTGTTGGAAAATAACATGGGCCATGATTGCATTACATAGGACCATGTTGTAGCTAGTCCATTTCAGTTTCAATGGACCACGTAGCCCAATATTATCTGCAGGGAACCTACATACAGTGTCACCGTTGTGCGACTAAAGTCGCAATTTGCAACCTTTTTGGTGGACTGCGACTTTTTCACACTCATATAATTATGCCACTTTTCCTACCGTTGTACGACTTTTTCCCCCTTTTTTAAAAAACAAAAAAAAAAAGCGACAGGCAACGTTTCAACTATGGTTGGAAGAAATGTTGAAGTCTCCAGTTTATTAAAAAAGAAAGTTTCCCACTTGTTTTATCTTGGCTGTGTTTGCCACTCTGTGAATCTTATAAACATTTCGGCTTTAAAATGCCAATCCAAGGACATTTTGAACTTTAGAACAATGGACAGTACTACAGCATTATTTCATTCAAGCGCAATTCGAAGAAAAGAGGTCAAAAACATTGGATATAATTCTTGCAAAAAAAAACCGACTTCAAAACAGATAGAAGGGCACCAATTCTAAACTACAAATGTAAGAAGTAATCTGTAAGAATTAGATTTAAACTAAATAAAAGATGCGCCAAAATTAGAGGGAAAAAAATAAAGACTATTGAATGTCAAGCCTCTCCCTATTACTGTTTAAAAGTTAAGTTATTTTCACCAGCATCCGTCTTGTATGGGGACACCATTCAAGCCTCTGTCTATAACGGTTTCAAAGATAGGGGCACACAGATCAAATAACATCAAATTACGTAATTTATGGGGACACCCTTTAATTTCTAACTTCAAATTGTATACTTGCTCTAGTGGGCTTTGCAATACAGGTTCCTCGTAAATTTCAGCTGTCTGTCTCTATCAGTTCAAAAGTTTGGCCGCATACATAGAATTACATTAACTATTGGGACACCCTTTAAGTTCCAAATTCAAAATTTTATACTTTTTGTTATAGCTGACTTAGCACTACAGGTTCTTTGTAAATTTCAGCGGTCTGTGTACAACTATTCAAAAGTATGGCCATATACATCAAATTAAATGAACTATTGGAGCACCCTTTAATTTAAAATTTTGAGTATTTATACATTTTATTATAACGGTCATAGTAGTCGACATTCTGTCAAATTTTCACGGTTAAGTCTATAACGGTTCAAAAGATAGACCCAAATAGGTCATATTATGTCACCTATGGGGACACCCTTTAAATTTTAAATTTATTTTTTTTATTAATTTCTGCTGTTGGGAGCTATAGCGGCACGCAATTTTTTAAAATTTTAATTTGCTGCCCTTTACGGTTCTTAATACACGTAAAAAACATGAATGTTGTATGGGGACACCCTTTAATTTTTAATATAATGAACTGTTTTTAAAATGGGACCAACCTTGAAGCATAACCTTTCAAATAAAGCAAAAAATTTTAAAATCGGTTCAGAAATGGCTGAGTTCTGCGGTTACATACATAAAAAAAAGCAACATTCAGACGAATAGATAACCTCTTTCTTTTTTGAAGTCGGTTAAAAATACGTGCCATTCAGGATAAGTTGTCGTATACTAATAGCATTTATTTAAAATTTTTAATGTACATTTTAGTTGTTATGAATAAATTTAACAAATTCTTTCAGAGCGAACCATCTCAAAAAATATAACTGATATCATATACAAAGGAGATTTTACTCCAAATTTTTTTTAAATTTTCTGAAGAAAGAATATATCGTTACCTTAATATAGAAAGGCCCTAACTCGTTTTTTTTATTTTCAAATAGAGTTTTTTGCATATTTGGATAGATAATCTTCTAATCCAACACTAGTAAAAATTGAAGCGGTTCGACTGAAAATAACAAAAATATTAACAGTTTAAAAAAGCCCTAAGTCGTTAAAGTATTTTTTTTTTTAATAAAAAAAAGCCCCAACTCATTATTATTAATTAAATTTTTTTAGCAAAGTAATTATATGCATGTCACAGCTACTTGCTTGCATAATGTGACATACATGTACTGAACATTGTATACGTTGATTTATTTAACTGTTAAAAATATTCTTTACATTGCTCTGCTCATTTTGTTCTTCTTTTTGTGAGCAAAATACAATTTTTAATTGAATTCCGCGAGTTAGAAAAATTTGATAAACATCGTTATTATGGCTGAAATTTCTGAAACGTAAGAATAAAGCAAATAGATCTGAGTGGTAGCAAAATATTAGCAACAATAATCGTATGGAAGGGAACGTTTATACTAGTACATCAAACCAAACAAATGAGAGAACCTGTAACACACGAATCACACAATTACATATATATATTGGACGAAACAGATGGAAATCTCGTGACTTCAGTTTTTGCAACGTGCATCATTAAGCATTTGGAAAACTTCCTTGCTGGTTCATCAGACATTCACCATGTAATTCTTTATTCAGATGGATGTTTTTATCAAAATAGAAACGTTATTTTATCCAACGCAATACTGGCCTTCTGCGAAAAAAAAAAATATAACAATTGAAAAAAAATATTTGATAAGCGTCCATACACAAGTGGAATGTGATGCAACTCATTCCCTTATAGAGCGAAAGATACATAAAAACTAATTAACTTGCCTTCACAATTTGTACAGTTCATTAGAGAGCCGCGAAAGGTGCCATTTCCTCTGGAAGCTAAACAATTAAGTTACGATAACTTTCTGCATTACGAACATGCCAAAAAGCGATACACATCGATTCGACCAGGTACTAAATTTATAAGGTAATTATGTAGATATTTAAATAAGTAAATTTTGTTATTTTGAAATGTAGGAAGAATCAGCGGCGGTCCAACCGTAAATATGTTGCGCGCCTTAGGATATGATTCGTCTGGGTTATTGTATTACAAAACGGATATAAGTGAAGATTATGAACTTCTTACACAAAGGTTCAAAAAAAATATTGCTCCACTGCCATTGTATAAAGAAAGAATTGCAATGAATAAAAAAATGGCAGCACTTACAATATCTAAAAAAGTTTATTCCTTCCGATTGCCATAATTTTTTTGATAATTTACCCCACACGTTGTAATTCTTATTTTTATTCCACTATGAATCTTTCATTTCCTTATTTGTGTTGTATTCAGTTAAAACAAATTTTAAAATGAAATACTTCATCAATATTGTTTTTAATAGTTATAATAAAAAGCCCTAACTTGCAATAATTTTCAAAATATTAGCTCACAAAAAGTCCTAACTAACACAATATTATAAGAAATTTAAAATAAAGAAAAAAAAAATGTTACAGCTTTAAAACGCTAGGAGAATTTAATAAAAAATTGCGTTAAAAAATAATTCGCGACTACAAAACTACAATTTTTATTAAGTTTTTTCCTTCTTCTGTAAAGTAGGAAAAACGTTAGTTAGGGCCTTTCTATATTAAGGTATCGATATGTATATATGTCACAAAGCTAGAAAATATAAGTTATAGAGACACACTAAACATCAAAGATGTTAGAGTAACTTCGGGTAATGTGGACCACTGTTTTATATTTTTTACATTGTAGCTACAGTATGTAATAGAAAATAAATATTTTTGGTTCATAAATTTGTGGATGTGTTGCCAAAATTATTTATAATATAAAAGTGCGTATGTTTAAAGAGAAAACTTGTATATACAAATTATATATGCAATCCCAAAAAGCGTACAAAAAGAAATTGGAGGGTAATGTGGACCAGTATATGCGGATAATGTGGAATACCCGTCCACATTACCCGCAACAAAATTTATTTTTATTAAATTCAAATTAAGATGTATTTAGTAGATAATAACGTTAACATAAACAAAAAATAAACATAAAGTCCATTTAGAGTGATTTCGCCTTGTTAAGCTTTAAGGTATGCTTTTGAAAATAGTTCTGCAATGTTAAAGTGGGTTAATTTTCTTCCGGTTTCGCGCATAAATGCTCTTGATTCTTCACTGTAAAAAGATTTTAACGGCCCCATAAATGTTTTGTCCAAAGGCTGCATCTTATGACTTGAATGTAGGGGTAAAGAAATTATAGTTACACCATTTTTACACACAAGATTCAAAAGATCTATGTTTCTAGTGTGGCTATAATGTCCATCTAAATTCAATAAACTTGGTTCCTGAGGTGAACGCTTTGTAGTGTTTTAAGAAATGACAAAACCAGTTGGTAAATACATGTATCGGCTTGAACCCACCCAGATAATTGATAAGCAAAATCAGAACCAGGTGGGGCATTTCTCATTAGTTGCGGCGCATTGATATTTTTTTTTCATGGAAATATGAAAAACAAAAGATCCAGCCGCGCTCATGCATGTAATGACAGTGATGAGTGCTCCGCGTTCTGCCGAAGAGATCTAATATCTCTTCTTGTAAGCCCCCAATACCGTGATTCCATTTCTTTGCCATACTTTACTAAATCCAGCTCTATTTCTATACTTAATACTGGCTTTCGTCCTAGTAGTGTAGACAAAAGATCTGTGTTTTTTACTTCACATTCTAATAAGGGTTGTTTTTGGAACACCAAAGCTTTTCAAGGCTTATAAATACCCCATTGTTTTGGATTACACAGCTCCTATAGCTTTTTTAAACTCTTCGGAATTTTATTTCCGGATTTTTCCTTTCTTAGGCATTTTTTGAAAAGAAATGTGAAATGAGGTTTACATAGTTACTTTTCGGGTAATTTGGACCAGTGGTCCACAATAGACAACCTCTTGTGGTCCACATTCGACGATTGCCAATTAAATCAAGAATAATTTTATTTTTGCTGAAAAGCTAAATGGATAAAAATACTCTCCAATTAAAATCAAAACTTAAAGTGCACTTTTATAGGAGGAAATTAATAAATGTTAAAATCTGTAACGTATTTGCTCGAAAAAGTCTCCGAAACTTCAACTAAAAAAAATGTTGACCACAGTTGTTTACAAATAACACTACACGGAAACAAGGCGAATTCATAACAGGTAAACTCGAGAGCTCAGCTGACTATTTGTTGTCACCATCTTATAGTGTCAAAATGTACTAACATTTTTTATTTTGACAGCCAAAAATGATTTATACAACAACAAAATGTACGTATTTTTATTACAGAGTTGTACCCTTTTTTCGCCGCGAGTCTACCTTGTTTATTCTGCCATGCACGGAAATGCTAACATAGCAACAATGTATTAAAATCGTATGCAATGTTCTTTACTGTTTAACGACAAAGCGTACATCAAGTCAGAGTTGCTATACCGCACTTAGATTCTGAAAAAGGTCACTGGTCCACATTAAACGCATAGTCCACAATACCCGCAGTTACAATAAATTTTTGCAATAAATTTTTTCCCTGTTTATTATTTCCTGCAATTTGATTGAAGGCTTTTGAACTAAAAATGTTAATACATTAAATGCTCGATAGTGAGTAAGATATTTCCTACCAAATAACATTAAGATCATAATTTAAGAACACAAAAGAACGCAATGGATATGACACAAAGTTTCATATTATAATTAAAAAAAAAAAAACAAAAAGATGAAAAATATTTAAAACAAAATTGTGAAAAATAATTTTATTTCAATTTTGATTTTGGAAAGGTTTTGCATTTACATACATATATTGTGGTTAGCTTATAGTTAGGCCATAAAAGTTAGCTTAAAATGTGTTATCTTCGTAGTCGATTACGGTTTTGCTTGTAGGGTATATATCTGCATCAGGGATGGTAAATACAATTTTAAAATTGTACCAACCGGCTTTTTAAATTGTACTTTTTGTACTGAAATCGTACTTAAAAATTTTGTTTGCAAATAAAAATTTATACTTTTATCGGATGACGAGTCATTCGACAATCCCACTCATTTGTGTGCATAGAAACGGAAACAGTACCGGTAGCTACTTGACTGATAGAATTAGTCTTAGCATGCAAGTGTTAAACTTAGATTAGCACTACCGTTCTGAAGTCTACTGAGATTATAATGAAATTAAAACAAAAAAGAAAAGATTTTTCATTTACCAACGTTTTTCAGGTTATCGCTCCCTTGGTAGCCCCTCTAAACTGGCGATACAAGGGTTGGATAATTAAAAAAATCTTCTGCGTCTGATCAGAATACATTTAATTGAATCTGGTTCTAGAAAGGGTTTTTGGGTTAAAATATATTTTAAGGTTTTGCACACTTACCTTATGCACTTATTTTCGATAGATTCGTCATTATTTTCATTTCTTGCACTTTATTAACTACATATGTATTCCGATACGTTTTAAGGAGAATTTTCCTATTTTCTTTACAGGTAACTAAAATAAACTGATATATGTAGGACTTATTTTTAGACTACATGGAATCCCGACCTACTTTTAAGTATTTGAATTATTTATTTGAAAGTTGAAGGATTTGTGTAATTACAAATGAGACAAAGTTTTTTACTTGATATCCCAAACCAAAACATTAATTGGAAAGCCTTTAAATTGTACCAAATACGCCATTGGTGTACCATTGTTCTTTTCAGTTTTGAAATGTACCAAAAAAGTACATTTGAACCAACTTGATATGTACATATATGTATGTATACATATGTATATACCTATATATGTAGGTATAAAGTTTTTTTAACTAGTATACATTGGCCTCTTTACCCATAAAAACACAGAAAACACTGATAACTTTCCGTTGTTACCCCGAACCCCTTTTTTCACCTATTTTATAACAAACTATAAAATTTAAAGAAGTGAAATAAAATAGAGTTGTGTAGTTCGCGAACGAACTAGTTCAATTGAACTATTCGCTCAATTGAACTAGATGAAACGCTCTTTGTACTGAGCTCTTTTAGCTCAGTTATCTAGTTCAATTGAACTATTCGCTCTTTTGAACTAGATGAAACGCTTTTTGTACTGAGCTCTTTTAGCTCAGTTACTGAGCGCTTTTTGTAGTTCATTGTTCAAATTTTTGTTTTATGACATTCAGCTTTTGTTTATGTCTATCATACTGACCAAGTCAAATTCATTTTGTGTTGATACATGTATGTATATAAATTCTGAAGTTTTATTTTATAATAATCTTATGTGCGGTTTCTGTATTAAATTTTTTTGAAAAGCACTAAATTTTTTGAGTAATTCCTATACAAATTTTTTAGACGAGCTGTTTTTTTTCTACTTATGTATCCTTATGTTTTTATATTTCAGTTTATTAGGCTCAAATTCATAAAAGAAATATTTTCAGTTTATAAAAGGTTTAATAAACAAATTTTGTATGGATATTTGTTTTATATAATTTTTATAAATCAAAAAAAAAATTTTTTTTATGAATAATGCCCTTAGTGTTGATATTATTTACTTTTTAATTTAATATTTTTTTACTACTTACATACATACTATAAAAAATTACAAATTAAAAATTTTTATACCAAAAATTTATACTAGTTTTTATTTTAAATATATTATTCAACTCTTATTAAACTAAGTTATGGGTTTTTAGAACTACAGCGAAATAGATAATCCATAATTTATACAACTATATACATGAACTAACACTAAAATCGTATGAACTAAATACAATTGAGCGAAACAGAAACTGAGCGAATCATTTGCTTTTAGCTCACTAAGTGAGCTATTGAACTAAATGAACGAACTAGTTCGTTTTAATGAGCTGAGCAGAAAAGAGCGCTCACTTTAAAGAGCTAATAAACCCAACTCTAAAATAAAACCTTGTTTTAATTAATTAAAAATTATTAAACTGTTTTAAAAACAAACCATAACAATAATGCAAAAACAACAAAAACGAGTTTGCTGTTATTTCTGTGGTTGCCAGATTCTACGAATTAGCTTCAGTTAGACAATTTATAAAAAATAAAAATGACGCTTTCAACCAAATTTTAAATTAAAAGAATTTTAAACTTACTTTTACATAAATATATTTTTTAATTATATCTCGCACTTTATCAACAAGAGGGTATTAACTCAAAATTTTTAAATCATCTCTTTTTGCGAGAAATCAACCAACAATATCCACCTGCTGTTAAAATTTCAACGTATTACTCTTTCATCTCGAAACCCGCATATGAGACCATTTTCGTGATAGCGTCTTGAGTACCTTTATATCAACTAAAAGTTATTATTTTTATTTGGCAATAATTGAAAAAAATTTAAAAGAAAAAATGTAAATGTATTTTTAAATGGAATTTGCTTACTATAATATGTTCAGATTTTTTAATTAGCTAAAAATGTAATCACAAACAGTTTTTTACCTCTACTGAAAATTTTAAAATTTTGAGTTAATACCCGCTTGTTGATTAATTGCAATATATAAATATTAAATTTATAAAACATTAGTTTGAAACTTATTTATTAAACATTAGTATGTTAAAATTTAGTTTCAATAGGTATTTAGTGAATTTAATATTTGATGCGCTAGCTTATATTATCTGCAGAAGATATAAGGCTGTTTGGCATCATTGTCATCAGTTTTTTGATCTGAATATAATTATTTCAGTAAAAGCCAAGTTTTCAATGCAATTCACTTGCGCCACATTGCCTTCTGGGCGGAATATATTTAATTTTGATTGGCATAAATATAATTGAATTCCAAAACGCATAATCCCTAAAAGTATTTTCTTTGATGGGAAAATGTTGTGAAATTAAATTCTCACTATAATCAAAACCTAAATATGCCCTTTTCAGTTTTTAACTGAAATAATTTTGTTTTAACTTCTTTTTAAAGAACTTATACATTTTTTTAGCTCTTGCTTTTTTATTAACCAAATGTATAAATTTGTGTAGATTAAATTTAATAGTTCAAAAACGAGTAATATTATAAACTAGGTTGAACACCAAACCGTTTACATATAAAGTGGCACCTTTCTTGTACTTTCCTTTTATTAGTTATTGTCTCTTTCAAAAACAATATTATGCAAACCTTAAAAAATCAACTAATATCTTCAACTAATTTCTTCATTTTGTTGTATTTTTTTTTGCAAATATAGTTATTTTCTATTTGACTGCTAAAAAAAAGAAAATCAAATATGACTGCAACTAATAAATATATCGTTACCATAATATAGAAAGGCCCAAATTGGTTTTTTTTTTCAAATCGAGTTTTTTTTTAATATTTGGATAGATAATCTTCTACTACATATGTATAAATAAAAAAAAAATGTTTCAGCATTAAAACGCTAGGAGAATTTAATAAAAAATTGCGTTAAAATCGCGACTACAAAACTATAGATTTTATCAAGTTTTTCTTTCTCCTGTGGAATAGGAAAAACGTTAGTCAGGGAAAAACGTTAGTCGATATGTAGAAACTAGAAAGTTGCAAAAATGTTAAAAACCTGATTTTTAGCTAGTTGGTTCGACAAACAAATTAACAACTAGTTTAATGCTGGTGTGAAAAAATAACAACAATATTTATTTAAAGCACTTATGCCCTTATGCAAAAGAAATGAAGACAAATTTTTCATATAAAATTTGAAGTAAAGTAGACTTTATTTATTTTGCATAAGGGCATTAAACTGTGCACTTACGATTTGGAACATTCATTTTAACGATTTTTACTGGATAATTTATGGGGTTTTTATATTTTTTTCTGGTAACTTTGTTAAAAGAAATACTTAATCCATAAATCCAGGGATGGTATTGTTGGTACAAATGTATTTAATCAAAACTGTCCTTCTGTTCTGTAACTTAACTGAGAAATTACACTATTCTGCAAATAAATAATTTTAAAAATACGATGAAAAAGAAGTATTTAACGTGTTTAATAAAAATATGCTTTTAGCGTTCACTTTTTTATTTTTTACGATAACGATTCCTTCTTGGATACCAGAACTACCAGAAAATTGAGAATAAAAGTACCTCCAAAAAATCATAAAAACTTTTTTTATCTGTTTGTGTTGAAATTATTTGAAAAATATTCATTCCGAAATAACAAAACTAACAATTTTTAAAATTTTTTTATTTTTTACCATAACGATTCCGTTTTGGATAACAGAACTACCAGAAAATTGAGAATAAAATTACCTCGGAATCATAAAAACTTTGTTTATCTGTTTGTGTTGAAATTATTTGAAAAATATTCATTCCAAAATAACAAAACTAACAATTTTATTCTCAATTTTCTGGTAGTTCTGTTATCCAAACCATCAGAAAATTCAGAATAAAATTACCTCCGAATCATAAAAACTTTGTTTATCTGTTTGTGTTGAAATTATATGAAAAATATTCATTCCAAAATAACAAAACTTACAATTTTTAAAAATTTAGATAGTTAGATAAAAAAGTACGTTTTTGACATTGTTCGTAATTCATGAATCTAATACAAATAAAATAAATAATTCCGCATTAAATCGATGCACAATTTTTTTACACATTTAAGTGAAGGTATCTAAAAATTGGAATATGCACATGTGCAATAAACTTACATTTATATTAATATCGAGTTTTTAAATTGAAAAAGCAAAAACTTACGTCACTAATTTCCGAAACTAATTTTCAAATAATTCCGAAACTATTGAAAGAATAAAAAATTGTTTCCAAATAATTTAAAGAAAATTTTATTCTTAATTGTCTGGTGTTCGATTTGTCTACATCGGATGAACCGTTTAGTTGTGGTGAAATATACATATATGTATACTAATATGAACGCTTGATTAAGGGACTAATATTTGTCAGGAACATCTAATGGTTCGACGTGGTAGAAAAAAAAAAAACGGAAGCAGATTGTTGAAATCTTTTTATTCATCGTATTTTTTAAAGGAGATTTTTTTTTGCAGTACAGTAAACTTTTTTAACGTACCCAGGGTGCATCATTCAGGAAATTTTTTGCATTACTTTATTTTATAAAGCTTATGATTATATTTTATATTTAATTTTTTTTTTTTATTTTGACAAAATTCGGGGATTTACAAGGTGTCATATGTGTTATTTTGAGAACATGAAAATAATAAGCCTTCAGAATTGATATATATACATTCATTTTGCCTCAAAATTATGACTTGTCACACTATATCTTTTATTTTATGTTTGTACGACTTTTTAAAGCGGTCATAATAATACCCATGCGAGTGGTGACAGCCTTTACTTTTTTACCTTTGTTATGGATTGCCCTCCCTATCTGTATAAAAAAGTCTGCACACGTATAAAAATCATGAATTATATGGGGATACGCTCTAATTATTTTTTATAGATTCAAATAGTCTGTCTGGTGCGATTGTAAGTATATATACGCTGAAATCACCTCTTATATGTGGCACCATTTAATTTAACGTTATTGATGCAGGAGGCATAAAAGTACACACTCAGTTTTAATTTTAACTAGCTATCTATTACCGTTCAAATGATACAGCTTACTACCCTAGACACCCTTTGATTTCTAAATTTTGTTTATTCGTTATTGTGGTCATAACTAATTTCAAGTGTCTATCAACAATGTTTAAAATAAAGGCGCCTTAATTTTTAAACTTTTTTCTGTATCTTTCAAATAAAAAAGATGCCAAAATCGATTTCAAAATGACCGAGTTCTAAACTGACCAATGTACGAAAACTACAGACGTATTGATAACCTTTCTTCTTTTTTGAAATCGGTTGAAACACGAAAATATTGAAACTTTTAGAAATATACTAAAAAAATTATTACGACACCACAATGAAAATAGGTAACCTTGTTTTATTATTTTATCACTTCTTTGTTTAAAATACTTACGTACAATATTAAAATATTTTTATGCTATTGGATATTTATACCCCCATATTTATAAAAAATAAAACTTATTTAAAATGTATTTTAGAACAACTTTTGTTTGAACAATTTGTTCTAAAATAGATTTAAAATATATTTTTTTAAGTTCAATTTGAATTCTAAAAGTACAATTTAACCCCCATATTCATAAAAAATAAAACTTATTTAAAATGTATTTTTGAACAACTTTTGTATGAAAAATTTGTTCTAAAATAGATTTCAAATATATTTTATTTTTTATAAATATGGGGGTAAGAATGTTGTTGGTAAAAATGTAAAACTTCGTTTACCATCCCTGCTTTATATAATCTACTTGGTTTTCCTCTTTGTTTCTTTTATTTATTAAACTCACATTGTTGTTGCTTTTCATATTCTTCCTGTTGTTATTGTTGCTGCTTTCATACAGCTGTGGCTTCACTCACATAATGTGTGTGCGTGTGTATTATATTATGTTTTTTAATTTTTCGTTTTCATCCCTAAGATATGTGATGTTGTTGTTTGTTTGCTTATTTTTTCCATATTCAATTTTTAGTGTATGGTTAGTAGAGTGCAAATATTTCGTTAAAAATTCTCATTTCGTTGATGTTTTTAAGTGTATATGATGTAGAAGTTGTGCGTGGAATAATCAGCTTTGCGCAGAGGCGATATCGTAACCAATGAGGTTCTACCGAGGTGCGATTATTGCTAGTTGAAAACTTTAACCAATACCCCGCCATGGGGACGTGAAATACCGTCCACTACGGCAATTTTTGGAAGCCCGAGAGGGCTTATGAATGATAAATTACAGTTAATATTATTTTGAGTTGTGTTCACCAATTTGTTTGAGTCGGCGTTCCAGTGTTAACGCTGTGCGGCCAGGGTTGTCAGATATGGCAATTTTCAATCTTATTTGGCGATCAAGTTTTGGATTTGGCGATTTTGAAAATATTTGCCGATATTGTTGGCGATTTTTCATTGGCTTTTGGCCAACATTAGAAACTGAATCAAGAATATCAAAATGGATAACAAAGAAATTGGAGTTGTTTTTAACCGACTTCAAAAAAAGAAGGAGATTATCTTCGTCTGTGTGTTGCTTTTTTTTTTTGTATGTTTGTGCCTTCAGAACTCGGTCATTTCTGAACCGGTTTTAAAAATAGATAGGTTATGGCTACAGATTGGTCCCATTAAAGAAAAATTCAATTAAAAATTAAAGGGTGTCCCCATACAACATACCTGTTTTTTACGTGTATTATGAACTTTATAGGTCACCAATTTAAAATTAAAAAAAAAGTCCGCATCACTATAGCTCCCAATAACAAAAAGTAATTAAAAAATAAAATTAAAAATTAAAGGGTGACCCCATAAGTGACTTAATTTCACCTTTATTCTCATATCTTTTGAACCGTTATAGACAAACACTTGAAAGTTGCACAGAATGTTCGTTGCTATGTCTGTTATAATAAGTATAAATATTTGAAATTAAAAATTAAAGGGTGTCCCATTAGTTGGTTTATTTTGATATATATATGGCCAAACTTTTGAGCCGTTGTCGACAGACAGTTGAAATTTACAAAGAACTTGTATTGCTAAGTCCGCAAAAATAACAAGTGTAAAATATGAATTTGGAAAATGTCCCAATAGTTAATGAAAAGTAATATATATGACCAAACTTTTCAACTGTTATAGATAGACAGTTGAAATTTACAAAGAACCTATATTGCTTAGTCCGCTATTACAACAAGTATAAAATTTGGATCTATAAATTAAAGGGTGTCCCCATTATTGATGTAATTTGACCATTATGTCCTCATCTTTGGAACCGTTATAGACAAACACTTGAAAAATAGACAGAATGTTCACTACTATGTCTGGTATAACAAGAAGTATAAATATTTAAAATTGGAAATTAAAGGGTGTCCCAATAGTTGATGTAATTTGATGTATATTGACACAAAGTTAAAATTTAAAAAGAATCTGTATGACAAAGTCCTCTTTAAAAAGTATTTATATTAAAATTTTAATTTAAAGGGTGTCCCAATAGGTGACGTCATTTGATATATATGACCCTATCTTTTAAACAGTTATTGATAAACACTTAACAATTAGACAGAATGTCCATTACTATATCTGTTATAATAAGTATAAATATTTAAAATTGTAAATTACAGGGTGTCGCAATAGTTTATGTAATTTGATGTATATGACCAATCTTTTAAACCGTTACAGACAGACGGTTGAAATTTACAATGAACCTGTATTGCTACGAACGCTATAACTAGTATAAAATTTGACTTAAGGAAACATAATCTTAAGTTTGTCTGTTTTGAAGTCGGTTTTTTTTTGCAAGAATTATTTATATTTAAATATGATTTTACTTCTGGAAACCACAAACTTTCAAAACATAAATTTATTTAAAAATGTTTTTAATTTCTAAAGATGATTTTATTCTAGAAATTGGAAAGTTTTTTTTAAAGTTTATAAGCAACTTTCGATTTTAAAATATTGCAATTCTTAATCACAAACAAAATTTCTCGTATTCAAATATATATGTAAATTCTAACATGCTTTTGGATACTTAACAACCATAATAGAAAATATTAACTTTTGTTTTAGAAAGATTATAAAAAATATTATATTCTATCCAATTATGTACAGCTACATTAGTTTTGTATTTGATGTGATGGTAATTCCAATGATTTTTTAAACTTATTTTTTACTTACAAAGGAAGTTTTGAAATAAGGATTAAGTTCGTTTTATTTTCTCTAAGTTGAAAGAATATTTTTTTACAAATTAATTTTAAAGAAAAATTGGATTTTTTTTAAATTTATATTCTGTTAATTACTTGCTAGAAAGATCGATTTTAATAATGAATTCCACCAAAACTCGAGTGTGAAACACATGCTATAATTTTATGAATTGAAGTAGGGCATTTGGCGCACATGTGTTGATCTTTAGTGATGTTGAATAAATTTAATTTTTTTAAAACATTTTTCAAGAAGGAGTAAAGAGGCCTTCTAGAAGACCTTCATACTATGTATATTTATAATACATTACTAAAACTTTTGAGTTGGATTTTTGTTAAAATTGTGATTTTTTTTATTTAATAAATTTGGATTTTATTTTTTCAAAAGTTACAGAAAAAAATTTATTTATGTAATCAAGAAAAATTATTTTAGGGAATTTTTTTAAAAAAGCTTGATTTTAGGATTTTTTTTTTTGCTTTTAGGGGAGAGAGAAAAGAAATCTTTCAACCGTGCTAAGGCGAAAATTTGTAATTTATTTTATATGGAGTTTGATAGTTCAACTTCCATTTAAGCAAGTCGAATCTATAACAGGTGATTGCAGTGGCGAAAAAGCTCATCATATGTATGACAGCGAAAAGTCAAACTCCATATAAAAAAAATTATAAACAAATTTTTTCTATATTACATTTGACAACTGTAAAGGAGGCGAAAAAACTGAATTCGCCCGTGCAATCACCTAGTATTAATTCGTCTTGCATTTAAGGGGAAAAATTGTAAGTTTAACTGTCAAAATCCATATAAAATAATAATAATATTCCTAATATATCCCTTTCGTAGTGAGGGTACCTTATTATTATGCCTTGGTATTAATATTTGTGTTATAGTCAAGGCACATTCATCAGGTAGCCTTTTTATTTTTTTATATGGAGTTTGATAGTTCTACTTCCATTTAAGGTGAAACATTATATGTACATATGTCAAAATCCATATAAAAAATTTAACATTTTCGCCTTAATATTTCCCCTTCGTAATGAGGCTACCGATTAATGTGCCTTGCGTTATAGTGTGAAGCACCCTTTTAATAAGTTTGTGGTGTAAAATATGATCGTAATTCTGACCGAATAATTTTTAAAAATTATGGATTATATTTTTTAAATTAATTTTTCTTATTTTTATACCCCTGTTTCAGTTCCATATCGGTATTGAGCTCAAATGGCTTTCGTTTGTTCACCATCAATGCAAGCGATAAAATTGATGAAATTTTTGCCAAGGAAAATACAGAACAAATACGCATTGTGGAGAGACTGTTTAATAGTTCCCTAGTAGTGCTGGTCACTCAACAAAAACCCAACTGCTTGAAGATGCTGCATTTTAAAAAGAAACAGGACATTTGCAATTGCGTATATCCCTCGGATATTTTGTGTGTGCGTATGAATCGATATCGTTTGGTCGTCTGTTTAGCTGAAAGTATTCACATTCACGATATAAGAGATATGAAAATCTTACATTCCATTGAAAATATAGCACCAAATGAATATGGTTTGTGCTCATTGTCCTTGAATTCACATTTAGCATTTCCAATTTGCACCACCAGCGGGGAGTTAAGAATTTTTAATGCCAATAAACTGAAATCGGGACTGACAATTAAGGCTCATGATACGGCTTTGTCGGCATTGAATTTCTCACCTAATGGCACTATGTTGGCTACAGCCTCAGAGCGTGGTACTGTGATACGAGTATTTTGTGTTAAGAATGGTCAAAGAGTGCAGGAGTTCCGTCGTGGCGTTAAGAGATGCGTAAGAATAGCTTCTTTGGTGTTTTCAACAACGGGTGATTTTCTATGTGCTTCTTCGAACACTGAGACTGTGCATATATTTAAGATTGATACAAAGGCTGTGGAAACTCTGGACAGAAAATCTAATACAGGTTAGCAAGAGATATGAAAATATTGTTCTTTTAATAAAAATATTTTTTTTTCTAGTTTCTGATGATACCAAAAAACTCAATAAAACTTCTTCAACATCTGTGCCTAAAGAGGCTGTTATAAGCAATAAAACTGCAGCACATAGTTCTGCTGTCAGTACAAATAACACCGAAAATCTTCCTGTCAATCCCTCCAACAATGAACAACCTGCCTGTACAACTTCTAGTAATTCCTGGTCTATGAGTGGTTACCTATCAAAGGCTGTGTCCTCTTATCTGATACCCTCACAAATCGGTGAGGTATTGGCTCAAGATAGAGCCTTTGCTACAGCTGTATTAGGGCAGCCGGGTCTTAAGCATGTCTGTGGTTTGTCACGCATACAAAAAGAACTACGTTTACTTATGGCCTGCGAAGATGGGTTTCTTTATGTCTACGATTTTAATAGCGAAAAGGGAGGTTCTTGCAAACTTTTGCATGTTCATGATTTACGCTATACTTTAGAAGGTGTTGTAGGTAAGTTAATAAACAAAAATAGTTTGAAAAAATTGTAAAACTAAATTAATTATGTTTGTAGAACTAAATCTTTCCGATAGCATGGACAAAATATCTCTTTCTGGCCTTTTACCCTCTTCACCCTCTTCACCCACTTCAAATCCTTCTTCCGGTTTCTCAGCCGATAAAACTCCAATTATTTCAGCTGATTCATCATCGTCATCGCCCTCTCCACACAGCAAATCAAGTTCTTTGAGCAGTGTTAGTGTTATTATTGAAAATCCTGAACCCTCATCAGACAATTCGTATGCTGGCATTTTGAAGGGCTCTGAACAAATGGTGAATGCTACTTTGACAGGTATTAAGACCTAATTTTTTCATTATTTTTCCCATTATGGAAGGAATAACAATCATGTATAAATTTCATTAAAATGGTAGGTAAACTAACGAATGTTAGTGTTAGTAGTATAATTGGATTTTAGTTTTTAAGTTATTAAATCTGCAAAATTTTATATTTTTAACCGACTTCAAAAAAGAAGGAGGTTATCTATTCGTCTGAATGTTGCTTTTTTTATGTATGTAACCGCAGAACAGCTATTTCTGAACCGATTTTAAAACTTTTTTCTTTATTTGAAAGGTTATGCTTTGAGGTTGGTCCCATTTTAAAAACAGTTCATTATATTAAAAATTAAAGGGTGTCCCCATACAACATACATGTTTTTTACGTGTATTAAGAACCGTAAAGGGCACCAAATTAAAATTTAAAAAAATTGCGTATCGCTATAGCTCCCAACAGCAGAAATTAATAAAAAAATAAATTTAAAATTTAAAGGGTGCCCCATAGGTGACGTAATTGTACCTATTTGAGCCTATCTTTTGAACCGTTATAGGCAAAACTTTGAAAATTTGAAAGAATGTCGATTACTATGACCGTTATAATAAAATGTATAAATATTCAAAATTTTAAAGGGTGCTCCAATAGTTCATTTAATTTGATGTATACTTTTGAACAGTTGTACACAGACCGCTGTAATTCACAAACCTGTATTGCTAAGTCCGCTATAATAAAAAGTATAAAATTTGAATTTAGAAACTAAAGGGTGTTCCCATAAATTAGGTAATTTGATCAATATGGCCCTATATTGTGAACAGTTAAACACAAACACTTGAAAATTAGGCAGAATATCCACTACTTTGTCTGGTATGATAACAAGTATAAATATTTGGAATTATAATGTAAAGGGTGTCCCAATAGTTCATGTAATTTGATATATATGGTTAAAGTTTTTAACCGTTATAGACAGATAGTTGAAATTGACAAAGAATCTTTGTGCCCAAGTCCTCTATAACAACAGGTCTTTATTTTAAAATTGTAAATTAAAGGGTGTCCGAATAGGTGATGTTATTTGGTCTATGTTACCTTATCTTTGAAACCGTTAGAGAGAGGCTTGAATGGTGTCCCCATAAAAGACGGACGCTGGTGAAAATAGCTTAAATTATGAACAGTAATAGGTAGATGCTTGACATTCACATACTCTTTACTTTTTCCGCTAATTTTGGCGCATCTATTATTTGGTTTAAATCTAATTCTTTCAGATTACTTCTTATATTTTTAGTCTATCTGTTTTGAAGTCGGTTTTTTTTTGCAAAAATTATCTTATCTAAATGTAATTTCAAAAATCAACATTAATTAATAGAATCATTAAATTATTTTTATAAACATACCTATGCATGGAAGTTTCTCATCATGTTTTGAAAACTTAGTTTAATAAAACCTACTGCTAACTGTAAATAATTTTGTTTTTTGCGGTTCAAAATTGCGAATGTCATTTAAATAAAAAACAACAGTAATTTTTTTAGTAATAAATCAGGCTTTGTAATATCAGGAACGTCAAACAACCACGAAAAAATAAAAGAAGGTCCTTCAAAATTTACAAAAATAAAAGGTGCTGTCAAGTCGTATAAATTACTAAAATTATGAATATTCGTGTTTTGAGATTTTTCACCTTTCACAACAGCACAACTTGCTTAGTTCTTGGCTTGTCTGCAGAAAACAATCAGTCTTTGACGGGAATTGAACCCGTATCCCCCTGACTAATAGGCTATCACACTAACAATTAGTCTATCGAGTAAAACAGTGTACTTAGCTACGTTCCCACACAATTGTATTAAAATTTAGTTTTTACGTGGTACGAACACAGACAAATATTAAAAAAATTGGTGTTTTGCATTCCATATCGATTATTGCATACCTGCATCGCACATTGGGTTTAACGATAGGAGGCTTTAATCATTAAATAATATTTTTTTAGAAGCAATTATAAGCAGATAAAATTCCACCTCTTTAAATAAAAAAACCATGCGAATTTTTTTTATTAATATTGTTTTTTTTCACCAATTTCGCTTGGAACTAAGTTAGATAATATTATGAATTAAATTACAGTTAAAAGCATACATACTGTCAATTTAAAAATGAAATAAAACGAAACGAATTTGTTGTTTTTGTTTAAAAAACAGGAATTTATTTTCATAAAATTATAATAAAATGGTACATTGTGGGAGGAAAAACCTAGCATGGATAAAAAATAAAAACAAAAAAAAGCTATTGAAAAATGTTGGCTTTACAAAAAATAAAAGAAACGTAAACAGGGATTAGTTGCTATTGAAAAATTTTAAACTTTAAATTGGTCAAACTGGCAATGACAATGTCAATTTGCCAACGACCATAGCAGGTTGAGTAAAACGGCAGATCATTGAAATTAAGAAACGATAAGATTTGGAGACTTGGTTCGAAACCCAGCCACGAAAACCAAAATTTTTTTTATAACTTTTTTGGTATCGGAAATTTATATTCTTGATATTACAAACGATTTTATTAATGAATTTGAATCTTATTTTATTAAAAAAAATCTAAAAATAAAATAATAAATATAACCGAACTGAATTTTTTTTTTAATTTTTTAAGTAGGCCGGGGTTGAACTCATGATGTCAAACAAAAAATTCTTTATTTGAATACCTATGTATGTAGATGTTTTGCAAGGCATATTTAAACAGGTAAACTCACTGGGTGGATTTAAAATATTGAGGGGAAAATTTAAATTTTTTTATAGCTACATATATAGTTTGTCATTAAAAGTAATTTTTTTCACCTTAAAATACCTTTTCCTGTCAAACTCCATATAAAAAAATAAAATTTTTCCCTCAATAGTTTAGCTCCATCCCGTGAGTTTACCTGATTAAATATGCCTTGATGTTTTCTTTATAGCAAGGCAAATTCATCAGGTGACTTCAAATTAAAAAAATTGAAATTTTGGTTTGATTTTTTCATCTTTTGTAAGCAACTAATTTTTTTTTTTTGAAATACACGAAAATTGAAAGAAAGTGCCGAATTACATTATGCAACTTCTGTCGCTGCAATCTTTCTCGTTTCTTC